>UESW01003931.1:918221-1101749 GCA_900491605.1 Calamus simplicifolius | reverse complement strand
TCATAATCAGAAGCTTGAATGAATATCCTCATTCTAGCTTTCCAATAAGAATAGTTTGAGCCATTAAAAAGTGGAGGTCTATTCGTAGAATGACCTTCAGCAAAAGAACCAACTTGTGTTGCCATTTGGAACTTTAGCTCTTGATCGTGTGATCAAAATCTAATGAGCACTAGCTCTGATACCAATTGTTGGCCCAGATGGCAACCCAAGAGGGGGGGGGGGGTTGAATTGGGTTCTTAAAAATTTAGCCCTTTTTAAATAGTTTGCTTGAGATTAATGAAGGCAAATGCAAAGTAACTATAAAATGCAGTGAATAGAATAGAGATAGAGATAGAGTCAATAGAACATGGCAAACACAAAAGATTTTATAGTGGTTCGGTGTATCCAACACCTACGTCCACTCCCAAGATTCACTTGGGTCCACACTATAATCACTCTAGATTATAGCTGAGTTGTTTTCCAAGCTCACAACTCAAACTTGTTGTTTTACCGGTGCACAATGAACCCAGCTGGTTTTCAAAGGCTCACCAGCACAAAAACCCTAACACAAGCTTTACCAAGCTTGTACCGAGGTAAGACTACCTCCACTAGTTCAATCCCCAGATTGAACTAGATACAAACAAATGAAATATGTTTTTCAAATACAAAGCTCCTTAATGAGCAGATAATCAAATAATATAACAAGTTTAGAGAAGCCTGATTTGAAGATGGTTGGCTTTTGAGCTTTTCTTCTTTTCTTCTTCTCCTTGCTAGGTTGAATCAAGCCTCAGCTCCGATTCTTCACAGTTGAAGCAGTTGAGAAGAGTTGAAAAGCAAGAATCTGAACTTCTTTCTCCAAGTTGGGAAATCCACAAAAACTTGATTTGAATGCCTTGGATTCCTCTTGAGCTTTTTGGAGTGGAGTGGATTTGAGCTAGAAGGTTTTCCTTTCAAGATTCAAGCTCTCAGATTTTTGAAATGGGATTTGTCTATCTCAGATTTTCAGATTGTTTCTTCTCTTTTTTTCTCGTCTCTTTTTTTTGAACAATAGACTCCCCATTTTGTAGATTTCTTTTACACCCTTTTTGGAATAAAACTATCCGTTGGAGTGTACCTTCTATCAAAATATATCCGTTAGAAATGAGTAAAAATAGAAAAGTTACCGTTAGAGCTGATCTGGCAACTTCGTTTTTCGTTCTAGGTGGGTTGGAGTCGACTCTAACTTTTCTGGAGTCGGCTCTAGCTCGAGGCAATTTAAAACGTTATTTTCGGAGTCGTCTCTGGCTTTTCTGGGGTCGACAAGATGCTTTTCCGGAGTCGACTCTAACTTACCCGGAGTCGACTCTAGGTTGGAGCCAGAAAAATCGACTTTCTGCTCCGTCTATGAGAGTCGACTCTCACAGTCTCGGAGTCGACTCTAATGGCCGTGCCAGTTCCGGAGTCGGCTCTGTGATTCTCGGAGTCGACTCTAATGTCTACAATTCTTACCTAGACATTAGATTCGATCCAGAACATATTGTAACACTTGATTTTGATCTTTCAATAGTCTTATAGGCTGAAACACTAAATCAAAATCATTAGAGCCTTCAAAAATTATACTCACATAGTTTTGTTAATCATCAAAATCATCAATTGGGTCAACAATTGCTTTGTCGCCGACCTTCAGTCCAGAAAGCCCGAGGTGGACAGGCTGGATGCTTAGGAAGATCTCGCCAAGCAACGAGGAGAGCCAGCCGAAGAATTGGAGGAGGTACCACTTGACGAGGCTCGGCCCGACCGAACCATAAAGATCGGGTCATAGCTGGAAGGAAAGCTTCGGTAAGAATTAATTGAATTCCTTCGGAGAAATGCTGACGTCTTCGCCTGGTCTGCGTCGGATATGTCCGGAATCAGCCCAGACATCCTGCTCTACCACCTCAGCGTGGACGAGACATTCAGGCCCATTAAGCAGAAGAAAAGGAGCTTCGACCCCGAGCGCCAAAAAGCCATCGAAGAAGAAGTGGATAAACTCATCAAAGCCAAATTTATCTGAGAGGTTAGTTACCCCAACTGGTGGCGAATGTGGTCATGGTGAAAAAGTCGAATGGCAAATGGAGGATCTGCATCGACTTCACTAACCTCAACAAGGCCTGCCCAAAAGATTGCTTCCCTCTTCCGCGGATCGACTAGCTCGTGGATTCAACTTTAGGCCATCAAATGCTGACTTTTATGGATGCCTATTCGGGCTACAACCAGATCTGAATGGTGCCTGAAGACGAGGAGAAAACTGCCTTCATCACCGACCGAGGTATCTATTGTTAGTTTGAAAAATGCAGGTGCCACTACCAAAGGCTGGTCAACAAAGTCTTCAAGGAGCAAATCGGTCGAAACATGGAGGTGTATATTGATGATATGCTGGTAAAAAGCAAGGAGGCATCCCAACACATCAAGGATCTCATGGAGAGCTTCGCTACACTTCAAAAGTATCAGATGAAGCCCAACCCCACCAAATGTGCCTTCGGGGTCAACTCCGAAAAATTCCTCAGCTTCATGGTTTCTCAGCGATGCATCGAAGCAAACCCTCAGAAGAACCAAGCCCTGCAACAAATGGCCCCGCCTGGGTTAGTCAAGGACGTGCAATGCCTCACTGGGAGAGTAGCAGCCCTCAGCTGCTTCATTGCTCGATTGGCCGAGAAATGTCTTCCCTTCTTCAAAGCTCTTCGGTCGGCTAAAAACTTTCAGTGGACCCCAGATTGCCAGAAGTCCTTAGAAGACCTCAAGAAATACCTCGGCTCACCACCTCTCCTCAGCAGCCCGAAGCCAGGGGAAGTGCTGAATCTATACCTGGCGGTCTCTGAAGACACTGTTGGCTCGGTACTAATTAGAGAGGAGAACAAAGTTAAAAGACCTATTTATTATGTCAGCAAATTGCTCAAGGATGCTAAAACGAGGTATACTCGAGTCAAGAAGATGGTCCTAGCCCTAGTGACATCAGTCCGAAAGCTGTGGCCATACTTCCAGGCGCACACTGTCATCGTCCTGACCGACCAACCCTTAAGGATACTTGCAATTAATTTAGGATACTTGCATACTTATGAAGTCTCATGATTGAACGAACCCCATGCGGCCCGGCCCTAACCCAAGCCCTAGCATATATTACCCTGGCATGAACTTATGCCTCGGTCCTAGCTAGCACGACAAGGATCGTAGCCGTAGCCCAGCCTTGCATAATAGAGACCTTAGCCCTGGCCTGGCCTAATAAATTTGTTGCAATTATTAATAACAAAATTAATTTATTATTATAAATAATTTAAATTATTGTTATTTACCTTAGATGTGTAAAAGAAATAATTTAGTTATATATTTACTAATGCTAATATAGTTTTATATTGTGGTTTCCTTTAATGGTTCACCAAAAATTGTATAAGTCGGTCAAAAATGAGTAGGGCTCGCTCTTGGATGTATGTAAGGATCAAAAATAGCTTGCTTAATCAAGATTTTCTAAATGAATTGGAAGAATTTATTGCATTTGCATGTAGCCAACCTGAATGGATGGATGAGCCTAGGATTAGGTGCTCTTGCAACTTACATAGGTGTCAGAACAAAACCTACAAAGATGTTGAAACTGTAAAAAGCATTTTTATGAAAAGGGGTTTGTTTCTAGGTATGATGTTTGGTACTGTCATGGTGAAACAAAGAAAATTTCAGCTGTTGTCATAAGCCAACAAGTGTCAATTCCCGTTGATGAACCATTTGTGAATTTAAACATATATGAAGAAATAATGATGAATGCATCGGGTAATGAATTCAATCAGAATACATTTATGGAAGAACCAAATTCAGATACACAGTAATTTTATGATATATTGCGTGTTGCAAATCAAGAATTGTATCCTAATTGTGAGTCATTACCAGTTATCTATAGCTGCTCGGTTGTTGAATATTAAGGCAGAACATCGATTATCAGAAAAGGCATTCAATGTTGTAGCTAGATTAATGAAGAAAGTTTTGCCAAATGATAATGTTGTAGCAGACAGTTTTTACTCAACGAAGATGTTGTTGCATGGCCTTGGACTCCCAATTAATAAAATCGATTGTTGCTTGAACAATTGTATGATATATTGGAATGAAGACTTAGAGCTGAGATGGTGTAAGATTTGTGGGCAATCCAAGAACACCAACAATGAAGGGGAGCTAGTACAAGTAGGAGGAAAAGTGTATCTTACAAGAGGATGCATTACTTCCCTCTTACTCCACGCCTGCAAAGATTATACAGATCTGAGGCTATAGCTGCTGATATGAGATGGCATGCCAATCATGAATCTAAAGAAGATGAAATGCGGCATCAGATTCAAAAGCTTGAAAGCATTTCAATGAAAATCATCCTGATTTCGCTGAAGATATAAGGAATGTGAGATTAGGTCTTTGTACCGATGGCTTCCAATCATTTGGTCAAGCGGGGCAACAGTATTCATGTTGGCCTATGATACTGACTGTATATAACCTTTCTCAATGAAAATGCATGAAAGATACTGTAATATTTTTGACAGTTTTGGTTCCAGGACCATCAAATCCAAAGGAAAAGATTGATATCTTCTTGCAACCGTTGGTGGCCGAATTAAAAATGTTATGGAAAACAGGAGTCATAGCCTACGACATTTCTATGAAACAAAATTTCATCATGAGAGATGCTTTGATGTGGACAATCAGTGACATATTGAAAAAAATTTCTTTGATAACATAAATTTCTTTGATAACATAAAGAACATAACTGAAAGAAGCGGAGTATTTTTTGAGATTTATCGTATTGAAGCACAAATCTCATTCGACACAACTTGGATGTTATGCATATTGAAAAAAATTTCTTTGATAACATATTTAACATTGTGCTAAATATCCCCAAAAAATCAAAGACATTGCAAAGTCGAGAAAAGAACTTAATCAGTATTGCAGAAGAGCTGATTTAAGGAGGAATACTGACGAGACCTATCCTAAAGCTTGTTACACTCTTGACAGAAATTCACGAGAAGTTTTATGTCACTGGGTTATAGGGTTAAAATTTCCAGATGGTTATGCTTCAAATATCTGTAGGTGTATGAACATGCATAAGTTCAAGTTATTTGGTATGAAGAGTTATAACTATCATGTTTTCATGCAATTGTTATTGCCTATAGCTTTTTGTGAGTTACTTCCGCACCATGTGTGGAAGGCATTGACATAGCTCAGTTTGTTCTTTAAGGAGTTATCTACTGCAATCATTACTTCTGCATCCATGGTAAGGCTTGAGAAAATTTTAATTATTTTATGCAAACTAGAGAGAATATTTCCTTCCAGTTTTTTTGACTCAATAGAGCATTTATCGATTCACTTGCCATATGAAATGAGTATAGCTGGTCCCGTACAGTATCGCTAGATGTATCCTTTCGAGAGGTAAATATATAAATCATAAATACATGTTGACATTTCAAATATTATTTCATTGCGAAAAAGTTGGTTTATTTTTTTCTCACCTTTACATATAGGTACCTTAAGAAGTTAAAAAATAATGTGCATAATAAGGTAAAGGTTGAAGGTTCTATATGCAATGCACACTATTGAAGAAGTTTTAACTTTTGCCTCGCATTACTTTGAGGGTCATGTCCACACGAGAAGCCTAAATCTTGATCGTAATGATGACGTATGTGTGGACAAAGGAGAACCTAATGAAGGGAGAATATCAATTTTCAAAGGTATCGACCGTTCATTTGGAAGGTAGAAGTCAAGAGATTTGAGCGATATGGAGTATAATGCAGCACATTATTATATCCTAATAAACTATAGAGAAGTCGATCCATATATTGAGTAAGTATATACTTCAATGCTTAATTAGAACTTTTACTTTAAATTGTAATATACCACACTATTTAATTGCTAACCGAAGTTTTAACTGTTATCATCCCGTAAGGATGTATTGTGATAGACAACGACAGATGAATCCCAACATGAGTCAAATTGCCATTAGGCAGAAGTTAGAAACGGAGTTCGCTTACTGGTTTTATGGATTTGTGAGTAGTATCACTCAATCAATTTCAATAATGGCTTTTATTTTTCGAATTGGTTATGAATAGCTTATTAATTTATAGGTAGACGGTCCATGATTTACAACCGACAATATTTTCATTAAATATCTATCGCAATGGCCATTGAAAACCGTAACAACCTCTACTGACTATTTTGTTAATGGATACAAATTTCAAATTAAACGACTAGCATCTTCAAGAGACACGCAAAACTAGGGCATATGTGTTAAAGAAGAAAGTGTTGGAGCAAATATATAGGATTATTACGGAAAGTTAATAGAGGTGGTTAAAGTTGAATATCCCGTTTGGCCTATGAAGCAATCCGTATTGTTTCATTGCGATTGGTTTGATCCGACAGTTCTTGTGGGTAAAAGGGTTCATAACGACTACAATCTAGTTAAAGTGAACCATCAACGAAGATTGTAGAAATATGAACCATTTATCCTTGCATCCCAAGCTCAACAAGTATTTTACTGTGGATATCCGAGTTTGCGCAACGACAAGCGAGATTGGTGGGCTGTTTCTAAAATCGTCCTATGTTCAACAATCATATTAGACGAGAGTTCATCAAATTAATTAACTGAGTGCCCTGCATTTCAAGAGGATGAGATGGAAATGTATGCAATTGAGGATGACACAAGGGCTTCTGAAACATCACTTAGAGATCCGAATGGTAATGTCTAAGAAATTGAGGATGCAAATGTTTGGTTTTCTTCCGATGATAATGAAACTGAATCACAGTCCGATACGACATCAGATGTTGAACCAACATTTCACGAAACAAATAACACTAATTAAACATAAAAGTTTATTCAATTCAATTTATTTTTATAAGTATTAAATTTTTACATATTCAATCATTATTCGTAATTATACTGCATGAATCTTTAGTATTTTCAGTATGACGGACCGAGATAGATCTACCGCCGTCAAACGGAGTGAGCAGAGACCCTATGGAATAGCTTCTATTCCCACTACAGCTATTCCAGAAGCACTGATGGAAGTAAATTAAATAAATTAAATAAATTTATTTATAATATAATTTAAAATTAGATAAATTTATTAATAGAAAAAAATAAATTAAGTATGTTATTTTTCTTTATTAATATAAAATAATTTATTAAGTATGTTCTTATATTATTTTATTAATAATAATTAATTTATTACCTTATTTATTAATAAATAATAATTTATTCAAGTCATTTTAAAAAATAAAATTTGATAAACCATTTTTATTGGAAAGGGTATCTTTGGAATTTCAAAAAAATTCTTCATCTATTCCTACGGGAATACATGCTTATTCCCATGTCATCCAAACATCATTTGAAATAATATTGCATTAATTGCACTAGAATAACATGGAATACCATATTTTCATCCAACCAGAAATATGGAATAACAAAAGAAATAAGCTATTCCTATGAAATTCGTATTCCTATTCCTAAAATAATTTTTGACATCCAAACGCAGCCCATTTACATAACCTTTATCTGGATCTGTATTTTTAGCATAAATACGACTGGAAGTTAAGCAAGAAAATTGAGAGAAGGAATAACTTGAGAGCATCAAGAGGATCATGGGGACTTCAGAAGGCTCTAGTTTTGGGTGCAGTAAACATGCAGACAGCAATTTCTCCGCATGACGCCATCCTTTCATTTCATCTTCCAGTCCTGCCAGCAAATAAGGCCTGCGACACTTCTAGCCTGAGACCCACATTACAGGACTCACCATTAACCAAATAAGGCCCAGAGCATCAGGCAATCAAGGTTGCTTTGTTCCTACTCTTTTCTTTTTGCACTTTTTCTTTACACCAACAAGGTTTTGAACTTTGAACAATAGTTTAATTGTTAAAACAGAAAGAAAATTCAGAATTTCTCTGCTAAGCATTTCCGTGAGAGACTTATTTTAGAAGCTTATAGCACTTGAAATCGCATCAAAACATATATATTTTTTGATAACTCAAATATCAGTTAATCAAAGGTACCCTGCATTGTTCTTTTCATCTCCATGAGTAAATTGTTGACATTTTGCTTTCACATAACACATCCATAACATCTTTTTTAAAAAGGAAATAATAACTCATTCAAATGGAAATTATAACATGTGGCAGCTTCTGGTAAAAACTGTTATATGGATCATAAGCAAGTAAAAAAGTGAGACAAAAAAAAGGAAAGAAAACCACTGTTAATAGACTGTTAAATCAAATATATCACAAAACTAGGAATCTAGTAAGTCAGTTTCAACCAAATGTTCTATAAAAAAAATAAAAAAATAAGCATTAATTTTAACAGTCCAATATGACAAACCAGTAGCCAGATATATAGACAAAAAACTTCTCATATATCATGTGAGTGCAATACATGACTCCCGTATATTACCTTAAATAAAGCCATACCTTTGACTAAGAACATTTTATGCCCCCCCCTGCAGTGCCCAAAAAAAAAAAAAAAAAGGAAAAGAAAGAAAACATTCATGATGCACTCTTCATACTTCCGCGATACTAAATCAATAATTTAATAGACAACAATTTTATCACCTAGGCTAAAGCTAACTCCTTCTTAAGCCAACAAGCCAAGTCACAGACTCCATTACAACACGAAATTATGAACTTGTTTCCATCTCAATTAAGCTACACAAGTTAAATTGATCAAGCATTGCCACTTCTAAAACCAATGATACAATGACGAAAAGTAAAACAGATCAAGCATTGCCACTTTGACGAACCATCAGACCATATAATACATAAATATAAAAGCACTAGGTTCACAGTATTCTTTACCATATCATAAGAGTGAGCTGGTATAGACTTCGATCCAGTAAGAGCAGCATATGGCTGTAATTCCCGATTAGATTTATTTGTTTCCAATTTTTTCTACATCAAAGAATGGAAAGGGTTACATGAGTTTGTAAAAAATATAAACTATTAAAATAATTGTATGGATGTATTTACTTTATACTCATCTGAATAAAAATAATTACAAAGAAAGTTTCAATCACTCTCTGAGACACGAGATGGCTTATTTTACTTTGCTAAGCTCACACTTGTGTCCCAACCATGACTAATGAAGTGTATGTGAAATCGATATCTAAATTCTCGATATACTTTATTCATTTGAAACTCAATACCCTTTTTAATATGATCTAAAATCATATCAAGATTGAACTTCTCCTGCAAATATATTTAAAAATTATAAAAGTTATAAGGTATATTAAGTGCGTTAAAAGTAATCTAAAAGTAATTTAAAGTAATCTAATATAATTATACTGATCTAAAGTCGATCGATCATAGATACTTTCTGTGCATCCGTGATCTCACTCCACTTACTAACCACAAGTGGTGCCATGTCACATACTATCACTTCTATCTTGGTCAGAAACTCGGAGTAAAACTCTCTTAATGGTCGTCCAACCTTAGGTGGCAGAAGAATATGCAACTTCTGTCCACCACGCCTATATATCAGATGTGCGGACTTGTATCCGCGAACAAAATCTCGGCCCCTCTTCTTTGATGACATAGCTGCAAAACATAATGAACTAAATTAGTGCAAAATAACATAAATAAATATAACCAAATAAGATAAGTTTAAAGTAGAATTATTACATGATGCGCTAATAGATGGCCCCTCTGTCAGAGCTGGAATGTAAGAAGAATCATCTGGCCTCGATGTAGCAGAAGTATCTCTCGAAGACATCTGCAAAGATGTACTTTTCCTGTCAGAGATTGCAGGTTGATGGTGAGGGAAGGTATTGCTCAAAAACTAGTCTATCAGAGATCTACTTTCCTGTTTTTGGGTATATTTGCTAATTACTTGGTCATTTTCATGGTCATATCTTTAACTTTCCAAAGAAACTAGTGGCAATGGAGATGCAATAGTCAGACCACAACGCAGAACGCTGCAGAGCCAGTTAAGCAAGTGTGATGACGATGAAGTCACCAAAGCTATCGATAGCACAAATGGAATCAACTTTGTGGAAGTAAGGCCAAATCATTTTAAGGATATGAATCTAAGGTTTTCTTTCCCCCCACTAGATCTTGTTTCTACCAGCAAATTACTCACTTAAAAAGTGAAGTTTGCCGATACTTGATGCTTTAATAAATGAAATAGGCATTGCAGTGCATCTAATACTATTGTCAACGAAGGAAAAAAACTAAAACTTTTGAATTATCTGTAAGACTTAATTTAAACATATTGATCACGATATTAATATATTATTATGATCGATAATTACCTCCAATCATTATTATTAATGGTCTATCCGATGAGGGTAAGGAATCCGATCTTCCTTAAATCAGCTGCACGGGATCTTGATCTTCCTTTCTTTTGGGCTGCACGGGATCTTGATCTTCCTTTCTTTTGGGCTGCACGGGATCTTGATCGATCTTCCTCCTCCTCTCGATGGATCTTGATTGAAGTCTTCTAATCAACGAGCCATCGCATTCTGATGGTGTATGCCTTCAGGATGTGCTCTTGATCAGGGACTCAATGCCAATGCCTCCGTTTATTAGGTTTCTCTTTCGATAACCATGTTGAAAACTTTAGGAAGGGTCCCTTTTTATACTCAATTCCTTCACCGCATGCTCCCATCAAGCAAGCGTTCAAATATTAAAGGGGGGGCTGTTATCATTCCTTAATTGGAGAAACGCTAGTTAATAAAATAAGGACCATTAAAAGGCGACGGGTTATTCGCCTTTTAATGGTCCTTATTTTATTAACTGGCGTTTCTCCAATTAAGGAGTGATAACAGGCCCCCCCCTTTAATATTTGAACGCTTGCTTGATGGGAGCATGTGGTGAAGGAATTAAGTATAAAAAGGGACCCTTCCTAAAGTTTTCAACATGGTTATCGAAAGAGAAACCTAATAAGCAGAGGCATTGGCATTGAGTCCCTGATCAAGAGCACATCCTGAAGGCATACACCATCAGAATGCGATGGCTCGTTGATTAGAAGACCTCAATCAAGATCCATCGAAGGAGGAAGTTCAAGATCCCTAAAGAAAGGAAGATCAAGATCCCGTGCAGCTGATTCAAGGAAGATCGAATCGGGATCTCGATTGATCTTCCTCCTCCTCTCGATGGATCTTGATTGAGGTCTTCTAATCAACGAGCCATCGCATTCTGATGGTGTATGCCTTCAGGATGTGCTCTTGATCAGGGACTCAATGCCAATGCCTCCGCTTATTAGGTTTCTCTTTCGATAACCATGTTTAAAACCATAGGAAGGGTCCCTTTTTATACTCAATTCCTTCACCGCATGCTCCCATCAAGCAAGCGTTCAAATATTAAAGGGGGGGCTGTTATCACTTCTTAATTGGAGAAACACTAGTTAATAAAATAAGGACCATTAAAAGGCGACGGGTTATTACATTCTCCCATTTGGTCCGTATATTTTATCAACACTAAACAAGAAACTAAATACATGAATCATAGCGATAGGTCCTCTATAATTGAGTATTATCTTCTATGTATTACAATGCATTCAATTTCTTTACCACTATTCCAAATGTGACAACATAACATAATGAATAAACCATATGTTTATTCAGAGTCCAAAAGAAAAGTTTGTCATTTCTCAAAAGTCATATAACGTGTACACCTGAATGAGAAATAAACAAATGATTGAAATAAGAGTTTCTTTGTACAAATTATTATCCATACAATTATATCATGGAACCAACTCCCATTCTTATCACATGATCCTTAAACTTCTTAATTGGCATGCCTTTAGTCAAAGGATCAGCTATCATCAATTCAGTGCTAACGTGTTCTATGACCACTTTGTTCTCTTTAACACGTTCTCTTATGGCTAAATACTTAATGTCGATATGTTTATTTCGACTACCACTCTTATGGTTTTTAGCCAAAAATACAGCAGCTGAATTGTCACAGTACAGTTTAATTGGCCTAGTAATAGAGTCAACAATTCTAAGCCTTGAGATAAAACTCTTCAACCATACACCTTGCGATGTAGCCTCAAAACAAGCAACAAACTCCGCTTCCATAGTAGAGGTAGCAGTCAAGGTCTGCTTTGCACTCCTCCATGATATGGCTCCACCAGCTAACATAAATATAAATCCTGATGTTGATTTCCGAGAATCAACGCAGCCAGCAAAGTCCGAATCAGAGTAGCCCTCTATCTCCAAATGATCAGTTTGTCTATACATGAGCATGTAGTCCTTGGTCCCTTGAAGATACCTCATGACCTTTTTAGCAGCTCTCCAGTGGTCTAAACCTGGATTACTCTGATATCTTCCCAACATTCCTACTGCAAATGCAATGTCAGGTCTTGTGCAAACCTGAGCATACATTAGGCTTCCAACAGCTGAAGCATATGGAATATTGTGCATCTGTTCCCGTTCAAGTTCATTTTTAGGGCACTGGTTCAAAGCGAACTTGTCACCCTTCACTATAGGTGCAACACTTGGTGAACAATTTTTCATCCGAAATCTCTCCAAGACTTTATTGATATAAGTTTCTTGAGACAATCCCAAAATGTCTCGAGATCTTTCTCTATGGATCTTAATGCCAATGACATAAGATGCCTCACTCATATCTTTCATATCAAAATTTTTTGGAGAGAAATTGTTTCACCTCATATAGCAACCCTTTATCATTGGTTGCAAGTAGAATGTCATCCACATATAGGACCAAGAAACAAATTTTGCTCCCACTAACCTTCTGGTATATACATTGATCCATGATGTTCTCTTCAAAACCAAAGGAAGAGATCACATCATGAAATTTTAAATACCACTGACGTGAGGCTTGTTTCAATCCATATATGGATTTCTTAAGCTTGCAAACCAAATGCTCACCATCACTAGAG
Source organism: Calamus simplicifolius (assembly GCA_900491605.1). Taxonomy (NCBI): domain Eukaryota; kingdom Viridiplantae; phylum Streptophyta; class Magnoliopsida; order Arecales; family Arecaceae; genus Calamus; species Calamus simplicifolius. The sequence continues at coordinate 1,088,908 of UESW01003931.1, read as the reverse complement.
GAAAATCCTTCAGGCTGTTTCATGTAAACATCTTCCTCTAGATCTCCATTAAGGAATGCGGTCTTCACATCCATTTGATATAACTCAAAATCAAAATGAGCTACCAATACCATAATTATTCGGAGAGAGTCTTTCTTGGATACAGGAGAAAATGTCTCCGTGTAGTCGATTCCTTCCCTGTGAGTGAATCCTTTGGCAACGAGTCTTGCTTTATATCTCTCAATGTTGCCTTGTGAGTCTTTCTTTATTTTGAAGATTCATCTACATCCAATGGCTTTTACACCATCAGGCAACTCAACAAGATCCCAGACTCGATTAGATGCCATAGATTCCATCTCGTCCTTCATGGCATTGAACCACAAGTTTGATTCCTTAGAACTCATGGCTTGTGAAAACGTTTCAGGATCATTTTCGGCTCCAATGTTATAGTCAGATTCATGTAGATACACAACATAATCACTAGGAATTGCTGATTTCTTTATTCTAGTTGATCTTCTTAATGTTGTGTCAATGACCTCTTGAGGAGTATTTTGCACAAATGATTGTTGATGAGCAACACGATCTTCTAGATTACCATCAGCTTGTGAAATCTCAATGACTGGTTGTTGGGCACTTAATTGAGTTTGAGGAGTGCTATAAATAACAACCAATCCCTCACTTGAAGTGGAAGCTGGAATAACTGAATGATCTTTCTCAGAAGAAGTCAAATACTAAGATTGATCACTCCCACTGATCAAGTCATTCTCAAGAAATTTTGCATTTCTTGATTCCACAATCCTAGTGCTGTGAGATGGACAATAAAATCTATAACCCTTGGACTTCTCAGCGTATCTAATAAAGTATCCACTAATAGTCCTTGGGTCTAGTTTCTTTTCTTGTGGATTATAGACTCTTACTTCAGATGGGCATCCCCAAACACGTATATGTTGCAGACTTGGTTTCCAACCTTTAAACAACTCAAATGGCGTTTTGGAAACAGCCTTGGTTGGAACCCGATTCAATATATACGCAGCAGTTTTAAGAGCTTCAGTCCACAAGGATTTAGGTAAGTTAGAGCTGACAATCATGCTCCTTACCATGTCCAATAATGTCTGGTTTCTCCTTTCAGCTACACCATTTTGGTCAGGAGACCCTGGCATGGTGTATTGTGCAACAATTCCATTTTCTTCAAGAAACCGAGCAAACGGACCAGATGCTTGTCCATTCTCAGTGTATCTACCATAATATTCTCAACCTCTATCTGACCTCACGATTTTAATTTGCTTGCCGCATTGTTTCTCTACTTCTGCCTTAAATACCTTAAAGGCATTTAATGCTTCGTTCTTATTATGAAGTAGGTAGAGATACATATATCGTGAATAGTCATCAATAAATGAGATGAAGTATCTCTGACCATACGAATCCATATCTGGGCTACAGATATCCGTATGTATGATCTCCAGTATTTCGAACTTCTCTTGGCATTTTTCTTGGACTTGTTGGTTTGCTTTCCTTTTATGCAGTCCACACAAGTGTCAAAATCAGTAAAATCAAGAGTATCAAGTACTCCATCTTTTACTAATCTTTTAATTCTCTCAATGGAGATATGACCTAATCTCCGATGCCACAAAATAGAGGAATTCTCATTTATAACACATCTTTTCATACCAGTTTGGGCATGCATCACATTATAGGTGGTATTATTTTTCAAATTGATTTGGAAAAGATTGTCTGACAATGTACCATTCCCAATAAGCTTAGATTTATAAAATAAATCAACAGAGCTTTTATTAAAATTAAAGGAGTATCCTGCTGGTACAAGCCTTGACACTGAAATCAAATTTCTAGAGAAACTTGGAATATAAAATGTCTTTTCCAAATCCAAAACAAAATCAGAATGTAAAATAAGTCTGCACGTCCCAATTGCTTCCACATGTGAACCCATCTTGTTTCCTGAATAGATGCTTTGTTCACTTCCCAATGGTTTCCTTTGATTTAGAAAACCCTGCAAGGTATTTGAAACATGGATTGTAGAACCAGAATCAATCCACCATGTGTTATGACATATAACCAAATTGGATTCATGACATACGAATGAGGTTAGAGTACCTTTCTTGTCATGCCAAGCTTTGAATTTGAGACAATCTTTCTTTATATGCCCTTTCTTCTTGCAAAAGAAGCACTTGGACTCCTTCTTGTCTTCTGTATGGATGGATACTTTACCCTTTCCTTTGCGTTTGGCTTTGGGAGCTTTAGTCTTTCTCTGAGTGACTAAATGTGCACTTTCTCCCATTTCTAAAATCAGCCTCCCTTCCTCTTGAACACACATGGTCAGAAGTTCATTAATTGACCATTTGTCCTTATGTGTATTGTAAGATATTTTGAAGGGACTATACTGCTGTGGAAGTGAGCTCAAAATAAAGTGCACCAAGAAAGATTCTGACATCTTAACCTCTAGGGATTTCAACTGAGCCGCAATGTCCCTCATCTTCATGATGTGCTCACGCATACCTCCAACCGTAGTGAGCTTCATTGATGATAATTTTGTTATTAGGGTGCTAGCCATTGCCTTATCTGAAGACTCAAATTGTGCATCAATAGCCTTCAGAAGTTTCTTGACATTTTTGCACTCAGGAATTGAACCACGTATACTAGCAGAAATTTTAGTACGTATGAACATCATACTGAGGCGATTGGACCGTTCCCATCGTTCATACGCAGCAATCTCAGCCTGAGTGCTAGTAGATGTAACTGAATGTGGTTCATCCTTCCTGATAGCATAGTCAATATCCATGCACCCTAATTGAAGAAGAATTCTCTCCTTCCATAATTTATAATTATCACCACTTAAATCGGGAATGTCACATTTCATATCAGAAATATTAACAGACAAAATAGCTGCATAAAAATTAAAATCATGTTCATGTAATTGAATTTGAGGCATATATTTTGATGTCATGTTTTACCAATGTAAACATGCAATAACATGAATCAATAACATACAATAACTACCTGTGGGCTAAGTTATTATACTCAAATAGACTCATTAGCTTAATGATGTAATTAACAAATTATATTCCTTTCTTAATTCCTATGGGTAATTAAGAAAATAATTTGTTATCGCATCCTAATTAATTATATTAGTGCAACAAAAATTCCTGTGGGATAAGATTCATTACATTAATATAATTAGTCACAATTAATGTCATCTAACCTTATGTGATCTTTGCAACTCAATATATAATTTTGATTAATCAAAGATGCTGTGGCTACTCCTCAATTAATCAACATCATATTGATCACATGACATTGAATTCCATTATATGCATATAGATTAACCAATTTAGCATGATTATTAGGTAGTGATCTTAATCAACGTAACATTTCCAAATCAAGATCTGAGTTAGTCAAATTGGCCAGGCCAGTGAAAGAGAAGTGGGGGTCCCCCCGTTGCTTTCCTTAGGTCAGTCAACGGAACCAATTAAGTAACCACAATCTCTTTACCTTTCTAGACACCAACTGACCAATAGACCTTGAAAGGATTTGCACTGTGATTTTCACACTACCACCAAATTCATGCATAGAATAAATCTAGTACACAGAACAGAAGACAACATTTCAATTATCTATTTAATGAATTTTAAAATTATCATCTTAAGAAAAAATTTTGTTAATTAAAACACGTCCAGCCGTAGCTCATTATTCCCTTGGGCCAGTCTATGCAAAACACCGTAGGCATGAAGACTCAGGAGGCGTATTTTAATACAAAATTTTTAAACTCAAGAAACAAATGATGAAAATAAAATATTAAATAGATAATAAATGTATTTAAAATTCAACCAATCCAATTTTAAATCCCGTGAGAGAACGAAAGACCATAAGCAAAAAAAGCAAAAACCGAAAGTTCTCTCTTTTTTAATATGTCACCGTTTCCGCTACATTTAGTTTTTCTTTTCTTTAATGCTATCTTTCTTTTCTCTTCCTTTGTTTAATGCTATCTCTTTAATGCCAGAAAGAAATCCGGGAAACCTTTAATGCCAGAAAGAAATTTTTAATAGAAAAGAAAGAGGCCACGTTTTGTTTCCGCAAAAATCGGAATTTGAATTAGGTTTGATGGTTTCTGCTCAATTCCGTGAACAAAAATCAGAACTGAGCAAAAATCGAAACCTGAGATCCGAAAAATTGAAAATGGAAAACACGCGGCATAAATTGCTTGAAAAGAGAAACTCGGATAGAAATACTCACAAAATAAGACAGAGGTTTTAAAAAGCTCTGATACCAAATGTAAGACTTAAGTTAAACATATTGATCACGATATCAATATATTATTATGATCGATAATTACCTCCAGCCATTATTATTAATGGTCTATCCGATGAGGGTAAGGAATCCGATCTTCCTTGAATCAGCTGCACGGAATCTTAATCTTCCTTTCTTTTGGGCTGCATGGGATCTTGATCTTCCTTTCTTTTGGGATCTCGATTGATCTTCCTCCTCCTCTCGATGGATCTTGATTGAGATCTTCTAATCAACGAGCCATCGCATTTCTGATGGTGTATGCCTTCAGGATGTGCTCTTGATCAGGGACTCAATGCCAATGCCTCCGCTTATTAGGTTTCTCTTTCGATAACCATGTTTAAAACCATAGGAAAGGTCCCTTTTTATACTCAATTCCTTCACCGCATGCTCCCATCAAGCAAGCGTTCAAATATTAAAGGGGGAGGGGCTGTTATCACTTCTTAATTGGAGAAACGCTAGTTAATAAAATAAGGACCATTAAAAGGCAACGGGTTATTACATTATTACATTATAAAGGACCTATCGCTATGATTCATGTATTTAGTTTCTTGTTCAGTGTTGATAAAATATACGGACCAAGTGGGAGAATGTAATAACCCGTCGCCTTTTAATGGTCCTTATTTTATTAACTAGCGTTTCTCCAATTAAGGAGTGATAACAGCCCCCCCCCCTTTAATATTTGAACGCTTGCTTGATGGAAGCATGCGGTAAAGGAATTGAGTATAAAAAGGGACCCTTCCTAAAGTTTTCAACATGGTTATCGAAAGAGAAACCTAATAAGCGGAGGCATTGGCATTGAGTCCCTGATCAAGAGCACATTCTGATGGTGTCGCTTTCATCGGGACTACAGGCATGATATTGAGGACTGTTGGCAACTCAAGAATTAGATCAAGCGATTGATCCGGCGGGGCAGACTGGACCGGTTCAGAGGGCCTTCTGAGCCGGGCAATGAGGATAATCGCCAGCCCGAGCCTCGTCAGCTTCCCCCACCAAATCCCCTGGTCATTAGCAATGTCAATGTGATAGCAGCAGCCGGCTCCCCATCTTCTAGGTCAAGCGAGGAGGAAAAATCACCAAAGAAAGCTCGAGTTGATGAGCTCACTTTCTCTGATGAAGACCTTCGGGAGGTACAGTACCCCCATGATGATGCCTTGGTTGTATCTTTGAACATGAACAATTATGATGTACACCGTATCTTGACTGATAGTGAAAGCTCTGTTAATGTTCTGTATTTCGATGCCTTTGCGAGATTAAAATTTCGGGTAAAAAGCCTCCACCGGTGGAGTCCACCTTAGTGGGCTTCACAGGCGACTCCATAATCCCAGAAGGAGTCATCGCTCTGTCAGTCCGAGCCAGCACCTAGCCCCGCATGGCTACCGTGCTCATGGATTTCCTCGTGACCAAGCTCAGGTCTCCTTACAATGCCATCCTCGGCAGACCAAAGCAAATATCTCTCAAAGCCATCATTTTCATTCCCCATCTCGCCTGAAGTTTCCCACCAAATGGGGAGTAGGGGTTGTTCGAGGAAGTCAGATCATAGCTCGGCATTGCTGTTGGCCCAGATGGCAACCCAAGAGGGGGGGGTGAATTGGGTCTTAAAAATTTAGCCCTTTTTTAAATAGTTTGCTTGAGATTAATGAAGGCAAATGCAAAGTAACTATAAAGTGCAGTGAATAGAATAGAGATAGAGATAGAGTCAATAGAACACGGCAAACACAAAAGATTTTATAGTGGTTCGGTGTATCCAACACCTACGTCCACTCCCAAGATTCACTTGGGTCCACACTATAATCACTCTAGATTACAGCTGAGTTGTTTTCCAAGCTCACAACTCAAACTTGTTGTTTTACCGGGTGCACAACGAACCCAGCTGGTTTTTAAAGGCTCACCAGCACAAAAACCCTAACACAAGCTTTACCAAGCTTGTACCGAGGTAAGACTACCTCCACTAGTTCAATCCCCCAGATTGAACTAGATACAAACAAATGAAATATGTTTTTCAAATACAAAGCTCCTTAATGAGCAGATAATCAAATAATATAACAAGTTTAGAGAAGCCTGATTTGAAGATGGTTGGCTTTTGAGCTTTTCTTCTTTTCTTCTTTTCTTCTTCTCCTTGCTAGGTTGAATCAAGCCTCAGCTCCGATTCTTCACAGTTGAAGCAGTTGAGAAGAGTTGAAAAGCAAGAATCTGAACTTCTTTCTCCAAGTTGGGAAATCCACAAAAACTTGATTTGAATGCCTTGGATTCCTCTTGAGCTTTTTGGAGTGGAGTGGATTTGAGCTAGAAGGTTTTCCTTTCAAGATTCAAGCTCTCAGATTTTTGAAATGGGATTTGTCTATCTCAGATTTTCGATTGTTTCTTCTCTTTTTTTCTCGTCTCTTTTTTTTGAACAATAGACTCCCCATTTTATAGATTTCTTTTACACCCTTTTTGGAATAAAACTATCCGTTGGAGTGTACCTTCTATCAAAATATATCCGTTAGAAATGAGTAAAAATAGAAAAGTTACCGTTAGAGCTGATCTGGCAACTTCGTTTTTCGTTCCAGGTGGGTTGGAGTCGACTCTAACTTTTCTGGAGTCGGCTCTAGCTCGAGGCGATTTAAAATGTTATTTCCGGAGTCGTCTCTGGCTTTTCTGGGGTCGACAAGATGCTTTTCCGGAGTCGACTCTAACTTACCCGGAGTCGACTCTAGGTTGGAGCCAGAAAAATCGACTTTCTGCTCCGTCTGTGAGAGTCGACTCTCACAGTCTCGGAGTCGACTCTAATGGCCGTGCCAGTTCCGGAGTCGGCTCTGTGATTCTCGGAGTCGACTCTAATGTCTGCAATTCTTACCTAGACATTAGATTCGATCCAGAACACATTGTAACACTTGATTTTGATCTTTCAATAGTCTTATAGGCTGAAACACTAAATCAAAATCATTAGAGCCTTCAAAAATTATACTCACATAGTTTTGTTAATCATCAAAATCATCAATTGGGTCAACAATCTCCCCCTTTTTGATGATAACAAAAACTTTGAGTATATGCATTCAAACATTCAATCAAATTAAGGATTATAGTCATTTTAACTTTAAACCATTGAAATTAAGGTTTTGATGCCAATGTTCAATGTAAACTTTTAAAATTGTACAATCCATTAATATTGAATTATTAAACTTAATGTGCATAAGATTGTAAATGAGCTTTTTGTTAAGCTCCCCCTGCATTGAGTAGCTCCTCTTATATATAAACATCAAATTGTAACAGATTAATCATTTCAATTCATTTTTGCATAAACAATTAATTCTCCCTTCTCCCCCTTTCTTTCTTTCTTTATGCATATATAATCTTTTCTTTCTTTGCATATACACAACTATCTCTCCCCCTTTTTTGTTATAAGCAATAAGGAGAGTAAAGAAAAATTTATAATCTCAATAAAGCATAGGAGTCCAATCAATCAAAATTTTGAAAAAGTGAAATTGTATTTCATATGCAAGAACCATTACATCAGTTGATTCATTTACATCTCAAAATGAAATACATTGGATAATCAAAAACTTCCTAAGTACAAGCTATTAAACTCTAAAACAAGATCAAATATGCTTGAATACAATTTTCTTTAGATGACCTATTATCTCCATTACATCATCTTTTTGTGACTTCTTAAAATTTTCAAGGCAGGCTTCAATTTGAGAGACTGCAAGGTCAATGTCCTTCTTCAATTGACCCGTTGCATGAACATACGATCCTGATCCATCGGCAATACCTTCCATCCTTTCGAAGATCTTGTGAAGCTCAGCTCCAAAGGATTCCACAGAACTGCCTAAGGTAAAGGATAGCATGTCCAGTCTCGAATTTAATTCTTCTTTTAACTGATTAAAGTCTTCTTTCAATTGATTAATTTCATTTGACCTGTGACTGTCATACTCAGCAAGTAAGCTTCTTAACTGATCAAGTTGTTCATTTGAAAATCCTCCAGAATTTGTTATAGGCTGATGTGGAGGTGATGGAATAGAACTTGGTCCGGCCTCCGAAGGTCCAGCAGACGAAGGTCCCGCAAAAGATGAATCAGGGACTGATGGTCCCGCAGTAGATGGTCCCGGGATTTCTTCTAGTCTGGTTCCCTCTGCACCATCCCTATCTGTTCTTTCCTCTCTCCTCATCCAAACACCATTGACTTTCTTAAATCCCATTCTGTGAATAGTAGAAATGCTGTAATAATCAGTGTGTCTCAGTTTTCTTAAAGGTTCGTTTTCCATTATGAGTACACCCTGGCTTCTAAAAACTAGTGTCAGAATCATTCCGTAGGGTAGAGTTGATCTTTTCTTAGTGGCTGCCTCTGCCATGTATCCTATCATCATGCCAGCTAAATTGACTGGCCTTCCAGTTATAATGCAGTCCATCATCAGAACGTCTCGCTCCGAGACATACTCAAATCTCCCTATTTTTGGAAATAAGATTCTACCACATATATTATGCAATAATCTGAGTTCTAGGTTTAACTGATTTGCAAAGATCTCTTCGAACTCAGTCACATCTCTTCCTAGCATCCTTGATAGTGCACCACTTCTGTCATTAAGTTGACATTCCAATAAACCAACAGTGGGCATTTCTAAAAGGGTTCCAAGAATTTCAGTTGTTACCATAACCCTAGTTCCTCTCACTGTGCTAATCAATCCTCCTTCTCCTCTGCTTAATCCATTATAAAATTCTCTTACCAATGCTGGATATGTGGGTAAGTCTAGTGAGCACACTTTCTCCCATCCCATATCCCTTAAATTTCGTCCAATAGAGAAACCCTCCGATTCAAATAAATCAAAATTAACTTTCCTCCCAGTGGTAATGGTCTTACCAGCTAATTGATCAACCTTAGGAGATGAGGGTGAAGGTGGAGAATCCTCTTGAGTGGCCGAAGAGGAAGAAGGCGATGGTTGCCTTCGAATCGTGCGTCTTCTCGTTGGAACGGATGCTCCAGCGACGAATCCGCGCCTCTTTGGTGCCATTGAGAAGATTGGAAGCTTAATCAAGGGTTTTGAGTGGATTTGGGGAAGTTGGAAAGATTTTGGATTTCTTAGGAACGGTTTAGGAGATGATTGGAGCGTTTGGGGTCGACTCCGCCTTTTTATTTTTGACCTAACTCGACTTAGAGTCGACTCCCGAAAACTGGGTGTCGGCTCCGAGCCAGAAAGTCTGTCAGCGCTCGTATTAGAGTCGGCTCCACAAAAGCCAGAGTCGGCTCTAATCACTTAGACAGAAAATCAAAAACTCAGGTGTCGACTCCGCAAACTGTCAGAGTCGACTCTAACAGTTTCAGAGATAAAAAATTGAGTTTCAACGATTTGAAACTATTCAAATTAATCATCAAATTATAGATTTAAGTTCTTTAGCAATTGGGGAAACAGTGAATCAAGATCTAGATAGATTTCCTTATTGAAATATCAAGATTTTTCAAGAAAATGATGAAATCTAGATAGATGTCCTTAAGAGTTTCAGAAAACTATTCCAAAGGATCACAAACTCCTAATTCTCCTCTAAGATAACAAAATCTTTCTTCACTTAAGGGTTTTGTTAATATATCTGCAAGTTGTTCTTCAGTATTCACATAATCAAGACAAATTTCATTATTGGCTACATGTTCTCTTATAAAGTGATATCGTATTTCAATGTGCTTTGTTCTTGAATGTTGAATTGGATTTTTAGTAAGATTTATTGCACTTGTATTATCACATCTTATGGGTGTCTTATCAAGTGTGATACCATAGTCTTCAAGTTGTCTCTTAATCCATAGGATTTGAGCACAGCAACTTCCAGCTGCAACATATTCTGCTTCCGCAGTAGATAATGCAACCGAATTTTGCTTTTTGCTAAACCATGAGATTAAGTTACTTCCTAAAAATTGGCATGCACCACTTGTGCTTTTTCTATCTAACTTGCATCCGGCATAATCAGAATCTGAGTATGCAATTAGATTTAATGTGGAATCTCTAGAATACCATAAACCTACATTTTTTGTTCCACTTAAGTATCTTAGTATTCTTTTAACAGCTATTAAGTGTGATTCTTTAGGTTCTGATTGAAATCTAGCACATAGACATACAGAAAACATAATATCTGGTCTACTTGCTGTTAAATAAAGAAGGGATCCGATTATACCTCGATAATACTTCTGATCAACCTTTTTACCTTCTTCATCTTTGTCCAGCTTGCATGAAGGACTCATTGGTGTTCCGAGGGGTTTAATTGATTCCATACCAAATTTCTTTAGAATCTCTCTTGTGTACTTTGTTTGGTTGATAAAGATACCCTCTTTGCTTTGTTTGATTTGGAGTCCAAGGAAGAAATTGAGTTCTCCCATCATGCTCATCTCGAATTCTCCCTGCATTAACTTAGCAAATTCTTGACATAGAGAATCGTTAGTAGCACCAAAAACAATGTCATCAACATATATTTGTACTACAAGTAAATCTTTATTTTTTCTTTTCAAAAATAGTGTTTTATCAACATTTCCTCTTGTGAAATCATTTTCAATTAAGAATTTACTTAACCTATCATACCAAGCTCTAGGTGCTTGTTTCAAACCATATAATGCTTTGTGTAATTTAAAAACGTGATTTGTAAATTCATGATCTATAAAACCAGGTGGTTGTTCTACATATACTTCTTCATTTATAAATCCATTTAAAAATGCGCTTTTAACATCCATTTGAAATAAATTAATGTTCATGTGACATGCAAATGCTAGTAATAGCCTAATAGCTTCTAATCTAGCTACAGGTGCAAAAGTTTCATCAAAATCAATGCCTTCTTCTTGATTATATCCTTTTGCAACTAATCTAGCTTTGTTTCTAATTACAATGCCATTTTCATCAAGTTTATTTCTAAAAACCCATTTTGATCCTATTACTGAATGATTTTTAGGTCTTTCAACTAAAGTCCATACATTATTTCTTGTAAATTGATTTAATTCTTCTTGCATTGCTAACATCCAATTGTTATCTTTTTCAGCATCTTCTATAGTTTTAGGTTCAATTTGTGAAACAAATGCAAGATGATTACTGATATTTCTCATATATGATCTAGTTCTTATACCTTGAGATGGATCACCTATAATCAATTCCCTGGGATGACTATGGGCATATCTCCAGTCTCTCGGAAGATCTATATCATTATGATCAATATTGACATCATCGTCCTTATGTGAGTCATCATCTTTAGCCTCTTGTTCATGATCAGAAGATACTTCAATATTAAGTTTTTCAAGATCTTTTTCAATTATGTTTGTATCTTCCTCATCATCAATCTTTTCAGATCCAGTTGCTAAAGATTCATCAAACACTACATGTATGGATTCTTCAACAATTAAGGTTTTCTTGTTAAAGATTCTATAAGCTTTACTAGTTGTTGAATAACCTAGAAAAATTCCTTCATCAGATTTAGCATCAAATTTTCCTAAGTTGTTTTTACCATTATTATGAATGAAACATTTACATCCAAATGCATGAAAGTATTTTATATTTGGTTTTCTTTCATTCCATAATTCATAAGGTGTTTTCTTTAATATTGGTCTTATTAAAGCTCTGTTTAAGATGTAACATGCTGTGTTAATAGCTTCCGCCCAAAAATACTTTGGTAGGTTACTTTCGCATAGCATGGTACGGGCCATGTCTTCTAGAGTCCTATTTTTTCTTTCAACTACACCATTTTGTTGTGGAGTCCTAGGGGCTGAAAAATTATGATTAATTCCATTTTCAGTGCAGAAATTTTCAAATAAGTGATTTTCAAATTCTGTTCCATGATCACTTCTTAGAGATACTATAGTAGTGTTTTTCTCATTTGTGACTTTCTTGAAGAATTTCAGGAATATCGAGAAAGTCTCATCTTTGTGAGCTAAAAACATTACCCAAGTATATCTAGAATAATCATCTACAATCACTAGACCATATTTCTTTCCTCCTAGACTTGTGGTTCTAGTTGGTCCGAAAAGATCCATGTGAAGTAGCTCTAAAGCCCTAGAAGTTGAAACAACATTTTTAGATTTGAAAGAACTTCTCGTTTGTTTTCCAAATTGACATGCATCACAAATTTTGTTGTTTCAAAATCTAGTTTAGGTAATCCTTTAACTAAATCCATTTTAATTAGTTTTGAAATAAGGTGTGTGCTTGCATGACCTAATCTACGATGCCATAACCATCCAATATCATTTATGTTAGCATTGTCAGCAATTAGGCAATGACTACTTTCAGATAATTTATCTAAGTCAACTAAGTACACATTGCCATATCTATAACCAGTAAAAACAATGCTATCATTAATGGAATTAGATACTATGCAAATAGAAGATTTAAATGAAACATTAAAGTTCTTATCACATAGTTGGCTTATACTAATTAAATTATGCTTTAAACCATAACATAAAGTACATTATCAATAACTATAGATGGAGTTATGCGAACTTTACCAAGGCCCATAATTTGACCTTTACCGTTATCGCCAAACGTCACAACTCCACCTTTCTTTTCTTCCAGGGTGATGAATTCATCTTTGTCACCCGTCATATGTCTTGAGCAGCCACTATCAAGGTACCACTTTTTCTTTGATCTTTTGGCTACAAGACATTCCTGCAACATAATTTAAACTTTATGTTTAGGTACCCAAGCTTTCTTGGGTCCTTCATGGTTAGCAGCAACAAAAATTGTTCCTTTTGGAACCCATATTTTCTTTGCTTTAATATTTAACTTGTTGTTATTATTTAACATTTTGCATTCAAATGATTTATGACCCTTTTCATTACATTTGAAACAAGTTATATTACTTTGGTTGGCTTTTATAAAGATATTCTTTAGAGATTTTTGTTTCCTTAATGTGTTATACCCTAAACCTGCTTTGTCAAAAACAGCTTTTTGACTATCTAAAATCATATTTAGTTTTGTTGAGCTTAGAGTAAATTTTTCAACAATGTCTTTATACTTTTTAACATCTTTCTTTAATAAATCATTGTCTTTAGAGATTGATTCTTTTTCTAAAGCTAAGGTTTCTAATTGAACTTTTAAATCTTTTGTTGAGTTTTTAGTTTCAGATTTCAATGAATCTATTTCTTGATTAATATTTTCTTTTTCTTTCCTAAGTTCTTCTTTTTCATTAGTTAAGTTCTTAACTTCTAAAGCTAATTCATTTTTACTTTTAGCTAAGCTAATATTATCATTTTTCAAAACTTATACTTCTTTTTCAAAGATTTAAAATCAATCATCAATTCATTAAAAGCTTCAAACATTTCATCAAATGTAAATTCATCATCGGGGGTTTCGGTGCTTACCTCTTCGTTGTCGTCCGCCATGAAGCATATGTTTGCGACTTCCTTTTGCTCTTCTTCTTCGGAAGAAGATTCTCGCTATCACTCCAAGTCGCCATATAAGCCTTCTTCTTCTTTTTATAGGCTTTCTTCAATCTAGGACATTCATTTCTAAAGTGCCCCGGTTTATTACATTCATAGCATGTCAAGGGGTCTTTCTCTTTTTCCTTGTCCTTGTCCTTAATCTTATCCTTTTCTCCTTCCCACTTAACTCCAAATTTTTTCTTGTGGAAGGGTTTCTTTTTCTTCATAAATCTCTTAAATTTCTTTGCTAAGAGAGCAGTCTCATCATCATCATCATGCTGCTGCTCTCTTCATCTTTTGCAGCTTTGAGGGCAATCATTTTCTTTTTCTTTGAATCCTCCTCAACATGCTGCCTCATAGTCAGCTCATGGGTCATTAGGGATCCTAGAAGCTCCTCTAAGGGTAAAGTATTGAGGTCCTTAGCTTCTTGGATTGCAGTCATCTTTGCTTCCCATGATCTTGGTAGAGACCTAAGAATTTTCCGAACAAGTTCAGAGTTAGTATATGTCTTACCAAGACTTTTCAAACCATTTATAATGTCAGTGAATCTAGTGTACATGCATGCAATGGTTTCAGATTGTTCCATATTAATAACTCATATTTGAACAAGAATATTTATTTTGGATTCTTTCACTTGATTGGTACCCTCATGGGTAACCTCTAATCTATCCCAAATCTCCTTTGCGGAATTACAAGTGGAGATTCTATTGAATTCATTAGCGTCTAATGAGCAATATAGTACATTCATGGCTTTAGCGTTAAGCTGTGCCATTTTCCTATCATTATCATTCCAGTCCCTTTCGGGCTTAGGAACAATAGTGCCATCAATAACGTGTGTGGGTGTACTAGGTCCATTAATTATAACACCCCAAAGCTCATAATCAGAAGCTTGAATGAATATCCTCATTCTAGCTTTCCAATAAGAATAGTTTGAGCCATTAAAAAGTGGAGGTCTATTCGTAGAATGACCTTCAGCAAAAGAACCAACTTGTGTTGCCATTTGGAACTTTAGCTCTTGATCGTGTGATCAAAATCTAATGAGCACTAGCTCTGATACCAATTGTTGGCCCAGATGGCAACCCAAGAGGGGGGGGGGTGAATTGGGTTCTTAAAAATTTAGCCCTTTTTAAATAGTTTGCTTGAGATTAATGAAGGCAAATGCAAAGTAACTATAAAATGCAGTGAATAGAATAGAGATAGAGATAGAGTCAATAGAACACGGCAAACACAAAAGATTTTATAGTGGTTCGGTGTATCCAACACCTACGTCCACTCCCAAGATTCACTTGGGTCCACACTATAATCACTCTAGATTACAGCTGAGTTGTTTTCCAAGCTCACAACTCAAACTTGTTGTTTTACCGGGTGCACAACGAACCCAGCTGGTTTTCAAAGGCTCACCAGCACAAAAACCCTAACACAAGCTTTACCAAGCTTGTACCGAGGTAAGACTACCTCCACTAGTTCAATCCCCCAGATTGAACTAGATACAAACAAATGAAATATGTTTTTCAAATACAAAGCTCCTTAATGAGCAGATAATCAAATAATATAACAAGTTTAGAGAAGCCTGATTTGAAGATGGTTGGCTTTTGAGCTTTTCTTCTTTTCTTCTTCTCCTTGCTAGGTTGAATCAAGCCTCAGCTCCGATTCTTCACAGTTGAAGCAGTTGAGAAGAGTTGAAAAGCAAGAATCTGAACTTCTTTCTCCAAGTTGGGAAATCCACAAAAACTTGATTTGAATGCCTTGGATTCCTCTTGAGCTTTTTGGAGTGGAGTGGATTTGAGCTAGAAGGTTTTCCTTTCAAGATTCAAGCTCTCAGATTTTTGAAATGGGATTTGTCTATCTCAGATTTTCGATTGTTTCTTCTCTTTTTTCTCGTCTCTTTTTTTGAACAATAGACTCCCCATTTTAGATTTCTTTTACACCCTTTTTGGAATAAAACTATCCGTTGGAGTGTACCTTCTATCAAAATATATCCGTTAGAAATGAGTAAAAATAGAAAAGTTACCGTTAGAGCTGATCTGGCAACTTCGTTTTTCGTTCCAGGTGGGTTGGAGTCGACTCTAACTTTTCTGGAGTCGGCTCTAGCTCGAGGCATTTAAAATGTTATTTCGGAGTCGTCTCTGGCTTTTCTGGGGTCGACAAGATGCTTTTCCGGAGTCGACTCTAACTTACCCGGAGTCGACTCTAGGTTGGAGCCAGAAAAAATCGACTTTCTGCTCCGTCTGTGAGAGTCGACTCTCACAGTCTCGGAGTCGACTCTAATGGCCGTGCCAGTTCCGGAGTCGGCTCTGTGATTCTCGGAGTCGACTCTAATGTCTGCAATTCTTACCTAGACATTAGATTCGATCCAGAACACATTGTAACACTTGATTTTGATCTTTCAATAGTCTTATAGGCTGAAACACTAAATCAAAATCATTAGAGCCTTCAAAAATTATACTCACATAGTTTTGTTAATCATCAAAATCATCAATTGGGTCAACAATTGCTTTGTCGCCGACCTTCAGTCCAGAAAGCCCGAGGTGGACAGGCTGGATGCTTAGGAAGATCTCGCCAAGCAACGAGGAGAGCCAGCCGAAGAATTGGAGGAGGTACCACTTGACGAGGCTCGGCCCGACCGAACCATAAAGATCGGGTCATAGCTGGAAGGAAAGCTTCAGTAAGAATTAATTGAATTCCTTCAGAGAAATGCTGACGTCTTCGCCTGGTCTGCGTCGGATATGTCCGGAATTAGCCCAGACATCCTGCTCTACCACCTCAGCGTGGACGAGATATTCAGGCCCATTAAGCAGAAGAAAAGGAGCTTCGACCCCGAGCGCCAAAAAGCCATCGAAGAAGAAGTGGATAAACTCATCAAAGCCAAATTTATCTGAGAGGTTAGTTACCCCAACTGGTGGCGAATGTGGTCATGGTGAAAAAGTCGAATGGCAAATGGAGGATCTGCATCGACTTCTCTAACCTCAACAAGGCCTGCCCAAAGATTGCTTCCCTCTTCCGCGGATCGACTAGCTCGTGGATTCAACTTTAGGCCATCAAATGCTGACTTTTATGGATGCCTATTCGGGCTACAACCAGATCTGAATGGTGCCTGAAGACGAGGAGAAAACTGCCTTCATCACCGACCGAGGTATCTATTGTTAGTTTGAAAAATGCAGGTGCCACCTACCAAAGGCTGGTCAACAAAGTCTTCAAGGAGCAAATCGGTCGAAACATGGAGGTGTATATTGATGATATGCTGGTAAAAAGCAAGGAGGCATCCCAACACATCAAGGATCTCATGGAGAGCTTCGCTACACTTCAAAAGTATCAGATGAAGCCCAACCCCACCAAATGCGCCTTCGGGGTCAACTCCGAAAAATTCCTCAGCTTCATGGTTTCTCAGCGATGCATCGAAGCAAACCCTCAGAAGAACCAAGCCCTGCAACAAATGGCCCCGCCTGGGTTAGTCAAGGACGTGCAATGCCTCACTGGGAGAGTAGCAGCCCTCAGCTGCTTCATTGCTCGATTGGCCGAGAAATGTCTTCCCTTCTTCAAAGCTCTTCGGTCGGCCAAAAACTTTCAGTGGACCCCAGATTGCTAGAAGTCCTTAGAAGACCTCAAGAAATACCTCGGCTCACCACCTCTCCTTAGCAGCCCGAAGCCAGGGGAAGTGCTGAATCTATACCTGGCGGTCTCTGAAGACACTGTTGGCTCGGTACTAATTAGAGAGGAGAACAAAGTTAAAAGACCTATTTATTATGTCAGCAAATTGCTCAAGGATGCTAAAACGAGGTATACTCGAGTCAAGAAGATGGTCCTAGCCCTGGTGACATCAGTCCGAAAGCTGTGGCCATACTTCCAGGCGCACACTGTCATCGTCCTGACCGACCAACCCCTTAAGGCAATTATCCATCATCCAGAAGCATCGAGGAGAATAACCAAATGGGCTATCGAGTTGAGTGAGCACGACATTCAGTATCAACCTCGTCCAGCCATTAAAGCCTAGGTTATGGTGGATTTCCTCCTTGAGTGCACCATACCCGAAGATGGCTCTGTTTCGGATACCCCCGGACAACCAAAGCCCAGCACCCCATGGTTGCTTCATACTGACGGATCCTCTAGCGTGGGCGGTTCTGGTGCCGGTCTGGTCCTCTCTAGTCCGGAAGGCGCGACATTTGAATATGGCATCCGCTTCTCATTCCCAGCTTCAAACAATGAAGCAGAGTATGAAGCCCTGCTTGCTGGACTCCAAATCGTCCGCGAACTTAAGGTCAAAAAACTAATTGCCTACACCGACTCTCAGTTGGTGGCTAGCCAGGTGCAGGGAGAATTCGAGACTCAAGAGCCGAGTATGATTCGGTATCTCCAAAAGGAGCACGATCTATCCTCCTATTTTGATGAATTTAAAATTGTCCAGATCTCAAGGACTAAAAATACGCGCACCGACCTTCTATCCCGCCTGGCGACTACGGAGTCAATGGATCTCGAGCGAAAATTCCACTTGGAGGTCCTGGAGAAGCCCAGCATCGCCGATGCTGATCAGATGATGCAGATTGACACCGAACCATCCTGGATGCACCCCCTGCATAAGTACCTCAAAGAAGGGTTGCTGCCCACTGATAGAAAGAAAGCAAGGAAGCTAAAAATGCATTCATCTCATTATGTCCTAATTGATGACCGGCTATACAAGCGGTCCTTCTCAATGCCGCTGCTCAAGTGCCTGCGACCAACAGAGGCCGATTATGCTCTTCGGGAGGTCCATTAAGGCATCTGTGGCAATCATCTTGGCGGTCGGGCCCTGTGCTATAAAGTGTTGCGCCGAGGATATTATTGGCCAACGATGCAGAAAATGCTGACGACCTCGTCTGAACTTGTGATTCATGCCAGAGGCACTCAAATGTCCAGAGGCTCCCCTCGGCGCACCTGACTTCCATATCATCCCCCTGGCCCTTCGCCAAGTGGGGAATGGATATTCTTGGCCCCTTCCCCCTCGCAACGGGGCAAAGGAAGTTCTTATTTGTTGCAATTGATTATTTCACTAAGTGGGTTGAAGCCAAAGTAGTCACCCAGATAATCGAAGCCTGTGCTAAAGATTTCGTGTGGAAGTCCATCATCTGCCTCTTTGGTCTTCCCCATACTATCATCACCAACAACGGGAAACAATTCGACAACCCTAAGTTCCGAGAGTTCTGCGAGGATCATGGCATTCTCCATTGCCTGACATCGGTCGGACATCCTCAAGCTAATGGAGAAGCCAAGGTAACCAACCGAGCTCTCCTACAGGGAATCAAAGCTCGGCTCAACCGGGCGCGAGGCAGATGGGCCGAGGAACTCCACCATGTGTTGTGGGCATACCGAACTACCAAGAGGGTACCCACAGGGCAAACCCCATTTAAGATGGCCTTCGGCATAGAGGTTGTCCTTCCAGTGGAGGTTGGACTCCCCTCCCCTCGCGTGGAAGGTTATTTGGAAGAATCCAACGACGAGCAGCTCCGAACTAATATTGACTTGATAGAAGAAGTTAGGAAGAAGGCCCGAATCTGGATGGCCGCCTACCAACGAAGAGTAGCTCGTTATCACTCCACCAGAGTCCGAGGAAAGTTTTTCCTTCTCGGTGATCTGGTGCTTCGAAAGGCATCCATCTCGAAGCCTCTGGAGCAAGGAAAATTATTCCCAAATTGGGAAGGCCCCTACCAAGTGGCGGAAGTAATCAGACCCGGCACCTACAAGCTCCAAGAGTTGGATGGGAAATCTATTCCTCGGACATGAAACTCGGATAATCTCCGCTCATATCATCAGTAAAAGTATGCTCTTACTAAACCCATTTTGTTCATTGAATTAAATTTAATTCTCAAAGACTCGCAAAATTCTTATAACTCTCCTTGAAAGCTGCAATAAGAAGCAGGTTTATAAATCCTCGGCCAGGCCGAGCGATCTCTGTATCTTGGCCGCGCCAAGTAAAATATATTTGACAAACCTTGGCCGGGCCGAGAGAGCTTCGTACCTTGGCAGTGCCAAGTAAAATATAATCTTGAAGCCTCGGCCAAGCCGAGTGACGGTCTCCATACCTTGGCAGCACCAAGTAAAATATAATCTTAAATCCTCGGCCGGACCGAGCGATCTCCATACCTTGGCCGTGCCAAGTAAAATATATTTGACAAACCTCGGTCGGGCCGAGAGAGCTGCGTACCTTGGCAATACCAAGTAAAATATAATCTTGAAGCCTCGTCCAAGCCGAGTGATGGTCTCCGTACCTTGGCAGCGCCAAGTAAAATATAATCTTAAATCCTCGACCGGGCCTAGCGATCTTCGTACCTTGGCTGCGCCAAGTAAAATATATTTGATAAACCTCGGCCGGGCCGAGAGAGCGAGAGAGCTTCGTACCTTGGCAGCACCAAGTAAAATATAATCTTGAAGCCTCGGCCAAGTTGAGTGACGGTCTCTGTACCTTGGCAGCGCCAAGTAAAATATAATCTTAAATCCTCGGTCAGACCGAGCGATCTCCGTACCTTGGCCGCGCCAAGTAAAATATAATCTTGAAGCCTCGGTCAAGCCGAACGACGGTCTCCATACCTTGGCAGCGCCAAGTAAAATATAATCTAAAATCCTCGGCCGGGCCGAGCAATCTTCGTACCTTGGCCACGCCAAGTAAAATATATTTGACAAACCTCAGTCGGGCCGAAAGATCTTCGTACCTTGGCAGCGCCAAGTAAAATATAATCTTGAAGCCTCGGCCAAACCGAGTGATATATTTCTGAATTATCCCAGAAGCCTCGGCCAAACTGAGTGATATAGTTCTAAAGTTTCGGCCTGATTGGGTGATTCCTCAAACACTCTGGCGCGACTCAAGCGTCCTATGATGCTTCGACAGAGGTAAGTAATCTCCTTTCACTCACCAGCAAGATTATACAAGTTATTTCTTTTCAAAGAAATACCTACTTCATCCCTTAAATAAGATCATGTTCACCACATGAGTTCACAGGGCTGCCCAGGCCTCCCTCTGACCTAAACAGAGATGAACGCTTCCTCCATAGAGGACTGAATATCACGTTAACAAAAACAAAGTAGCAAAAGCGCTGCTGGACTTATAGATTATGCTACGGTCCGAAAAGTATAAAATGCGAATAGCAACTCTCAACACAATCACATCAGAAAAAGAAACAGATGTTAGAAGAAGAAAGAGTAAGAACTTTCTTTATTGATGAAAAAATTACAACCTCTTGAGAGGCATTACAAGTGCGTCATAGCACAAGAAATAAAGATAAATAAAAAGCTCAGCTGAGCAGCTTCGGTCGATAACGATGTCTCTACATCCGACCCCGGAAATCAGATAAACCAGACAGCTCTATTGAGCCACTGGTTAATGCCAAGGAACAAAGTAGGCCATCCATGAATCCCTCGGACGGACACGTTGGGGGATCATAACCAGGTCAAAGACCTGTGGATGCTTATGCCAACGAGGCCTCCCCCCTAAGTGGGATGCTAGGCTGCTAGCCGCTGCTCGATGATGTAGGCAGAGAACCAGCAGACCAATACCACTCTCCTCCCTCCTTGCTCAAGAAAAAACCTCTCATGCGGACGAACCAAGAAGTCCAAGCTAAGGAAGGGGGAGAGGTCCATGTCGACCATGGGGAATACGTATGCTTTGCATTTCTTGCAATCCCCATGGAAAGTGACAAAGGACACACAGGAAGCGCGTACGTGTGCTCCCCATATAACCTCTGTGGGCATCCTGTGCGCTCTCCATATGACCTCCGAGACTCCTCCCTTGAGGACTGTTTGCTCTTTAGTAGCTTCTCCATCACCCCAACTATCTGGGATGAACCAGCTTTCAAGAGGGAAGCTCGATCTCCCCAATTTCAATGAAATAGGTGCCATGAAAGCCCTTACAACTCACAGAAAGAGAAAGCCTTGAGAGATAGCCTAATACGATCCGCTCTCCCCATTTTTATAGGCAAGCAAACCGGGAGCAGTTATTAAAGAAAGGAGCCCCGGAATTTGAAATGCCCTGGCCATGCTGCCACATGGTACATCAAAAGAAAAGGGCACTTTCCAAAGCGCGCCGAACGCGCCTCCCAGGACATGACGGAAAACAAATATTTTCTTCTGACCTCGAATCAAGAGCTTCAAATGCGGGAAACCAACCGCAGATCCTTGAGATATGGTCAGGCATGGGAAATCCTCTTTCGAAAATGATGCCACCCAATGGCGATCGAGTGCTTACCGCATACGTTAAAAAGACCCGTGTTGGAAAGGCCGACGAAATAAATGCCTTAAGCAGAAATGAGGCATCCTTCGGCAAAGCCATTTTATGCGCCACAGCAAAAGATGTACCAACTTTTTGCTTCGGACAAACCGAGATATCTAACCTCGGCCTTAGCTAAGGTATTTACACCGCCCTCGGTCATTTCACGTCGAACCTTTTCGTGCCTCAGCAAACCAAGTTGGCTTACGCGCACCTAACCTCGGCCTATTCCCCTCGGCCTCGTCACTCGTTGTCGGCCTCACCCCGGCATCACGCAAGCCGGCATCGCCCCGACATCATCCCGCTCGATCATTGACACTTCGTCTCGGCCTCGAGCTTTCCTTCTCCGCCCCGACCGAGGCAAAGTCAGAGTTATATTCCATGGCAAAACCAAACAATTTTATGCATCGGCAAAACCAGTTAATCTGGCTTCGATTGGGCAAAATCTTCGATTCGAAACCTCCAAGGGCTATCCAACTTTAAAGCACTTTTTTTTTTACGATTCATTTACCATCAAAGGAACTCCCAGTAAAAAGGTCATTTGAAAAAATAATGACCAAAGCGATAAGGCAAAGCAAAAAAAGATTAAAAGATTCATTCATTGAGTCCCGATCGGATTACAAGTTGAAAAAACAAAAAAAATACATGTGTAACCCTTAAGAATCAGGGTTCAAATCGGTTCCGAAAACCCCCTTAGTAACATCCGAAGGGATTTCACTCGCCTCACCCACCTCGAATGTTGTTGGAAGAGGGACCTCAGGTTCCTCGGTAGCAGGGTGAAGGCATTCTTCGATAGCCATGGCCTCTTTGGGACCCAGGATAGCGTCAAGATCGATATCCAAAATATCCTCATACTCGGCTTCTTCGGCCCCCGGGGTATGAGTATCAAACAACTCGGCCTCCAGGAAAGATAAATCCAACTCAGGATACACTCGAGAGATCTTAGCCCGAGTTTCCTCCTCGTCGAACTGGAATGCATCAGCACAAGCCTCTCTACGCTCTTCAGAAAACTGAGCGGAACTTCTATACTCCTCCACAGTCGAGATGATTCGGTTGTTAGCTTCAACTAGCTGATTCCCGAGTTTGAGGTTCATTTGGCGATTCGCGATCAACTCCGCCCTTAGAGCCTTAAATTGCTCCTGCGCCTCGAGCCCGATTTTGCCCATCTGCGAAACATCAGGTCGTTTGAGTCCACAAACAAAAGAAAAATGCCGAAAGAGAGTAAATGAGAAGACACTATACCTCTTCCTCTCGTCGAGCCATTTTATTGCTCAGCTCGTGGACCTTTTCTAGAGCCTTCAATTTGACCATTTCATTCTGATGGAGACCCTCCTTGAGGTCGTTAATCAGGGATTGTTTGTCCTCGATTTCCCGCCAAGATTGATCGAAATCGGTGGTGAGCATAGCAATCTGGTCATGCTGCCATTTCAGCCGATCTTCCATATCGACAAGTTCCTTATTTAGACTGGCAAGCTGATCCTGCTGCCACCGGCACCTGTGCTCCTCCTCCTTGAGCCTCCTGCTCCAACCGTTCTTCTCCTCGGCATGACTATTCTTTAGCTGGTCCCACCTTTTGTCAAAATACAGTTGCATGGCTTTAACTTCGTTGGCATGCTTGCCTTAATTTGGGATAACTCTAGGCAAGCCTTATCCAATTGTTCACGAAAATCCTGAAACTCTTTGACTTGAGCCTCGAGCCAAGAGGCCCTCTCGGTGGTAATTCGGTAAGACTCGCCTGTCTTCTCAAGGTCCGCCTTAACGGACGCCAAGGCCCTAGAAAGCCGGCTGGTCGAATCCACCCTCGCCCGAAGGTCGGCTGCTTCCTTCCTAGCCTGAGCGCAAGCCTCAGTAGCCAAATTTAAGCGCCAATTCAGCGCCCTTATAATCAAGGCATTCTGCAGAAAAATACAAGTGAGAAACCATGGCCGGACCGACCAACTAAGGATTACAACCTCAGTACAATGGCTTACTCGGGAGGCATAGTTTGAAGCAATTTTCATAAGAGTAGCATTACTAATTTTGGAGAGAAGGTAAGCATCCTTCGACGCCCCGGTCTGACCAAAAGCTGCATCAATAATATCCCCAACTGCAGGCTCATCCGACGAGGAACTTTTCCCTGCACGCAGTACAGACCGCATCAAGGCGGTGAGCATGTCATCCACCTCTGGGCTGTGGACAAAAAAACTCATAGCCAAAGAGCCGGCCTGAGGGGCTTCGGCCTGAGGAACCACCATCCGCTCGGCTTCCTCCATCAAGACTTTGGCCTACAAGGCCTCGGATGCTTCGGCCCCAGTTGAGGGAACCTTGGCCCGAGCGCCCCCTTTATCCAGTGATTCTTCTTCTTCTTCCTCTTCCTCTCCGACTATTGCTCCATTTCCGACAGACTCCACTTGAACTTCAATCTCTTTCACGTCATCCCCTGGTACCATAACAGAGAGACCCTCAACAGGAGACACCTCGACCTCCACCAACCTTTCAATAGGTGGCTCCACTTGAGCTTTGGCAGCCACCACTACCTCTCCTGACCCCTCCACCTGAGCAGAGGCCTCTTCCATGTGTAGTGAACTCCCCACCGCTTGTAATTGAAGAACCTCTAGCAGGAGGATTGCCAAACGGACCGGCGACACCTTCTCGGCATCGTCTGACACGATTACTATTTGGAGAGGGGAAACCTCAGCAACTCCTCCTGAGCTCCCCCCAATGGTTTCCTCTCCTACCTTGCCCCCCTCCGGCAGGGAGGGCTCATCAATTATGGCTGGCGCTTCCACTTCCTCCCTCTTTGAGATGGAGGAGTGGTGGCCGATGCAGTCTATCCTTGGCTCCCTTGAGCTAGACCCGGAAGGACGGACCCTCTTCTCGGACCTGTGCTTGTCCCGGAGCTGGAGCCCCTGTGATGCTTGCCCAGCTCCTTCCTAATTTGGCCCACGAATGCAGACCTCTCGGCTAAAAACACAACGGATGTTCAGTTAAACAGTAGGGAAATTACATGAACACACTAGCCATCAGAGCGAAGACTCACCTTGAGGGTCAATGGAGCTAAGCCCAGCGGCGAAAAGGGCATCCTCTGATAATAGAGCGCTGGCCGACACCACTTGACCACCGCGAAGGGTCACCAGATCTCTCTTCTCCTGCTCTTTCAACTCTAGGCGTGCCTCCGGGTCCTTCACATAACTCGCCCATCCCCTCGGAAAATCTAAACCAATGTTACCTTCGACAACGAAAAATCGGGACTTCCACTCCTTTATCGAAGATGGGTTATTATAAATCATCTTGAACGACTTTCGGGGACCAATGTAGGGCCATTTAGAGCTCCTCTCAGAAATCAGATTGTAGCAGACTCGGAATATGGAAAGGGTTGCAGTCATCCCAACACGACTGCACATCAAGATGAACCCGATAAGATTGCGCCAGCTATTTGGGGCTACCATTGTTGGACATATGTTGTAAAACCTCATCACCTCCTGTATCAGCAGGTGAAGAGGGAATCGGAGACCTGCCCTCAAGCTCTCCTCATAGAAAAAAACTCTGCGGATTAATTCGATCGAAACCCGGTGCTCGACCCTCGGCACCCATAAGGCTACATCCCGAGGAACCCTATAATGGTGACGGATCTTATCCAGGTCGTCAAGGGTTACCTTAGAGGCAACATCACCTGGACCCTTCATATTGGCTGAGTAAGGGGCAGGATATGAGCAAGCAAGCAAGGGCTCAGAGAAAGAATGAAAAATATCTATGATAGGAATGAAGAGGCGTTGTAGAAGGAGCGCCGCCCTAGCCCTCTTTAAATAAACGCTTCAGAAGGAAAGCCAAAGACGCCAAAACGTTCGATATGGGCGCCAGAAATAAAGGAGCCCTGCCATGTGGAACTCCCTCTATCGTAGATTGCTGGAAACGAGGCGTTTCCTCCTCGAGCTACGGCGAAAAATGATGATGAAACAGCGGCCCATCATTTACGAGACCATCATTGCCCGCCTTTTCAAATCTCCCAAATAAAATTGTTCCGAAACTCTACTCCCTATATCCGAACTTACACTTCGGACTAGGGAGTGGGGGCATGTGATGAGAGATAAAATTGTCATTGCATCAATGACCACACACATCGATAATTGGGTCTAGTCCAATTCTAACGTCATATCGGCTAGCTGTCAGACCCACTAAGCAGCGAAGCTCGATCACCCTCAGCGGCGTCAGGTCATCCCGACAACCTCAACCATCCTTATACCTCGGCAACCCGAGCCATCTATACTTTGGTAACCCGAGCCATTTATACTTCGGTAGCCCGTGCCATTCTCATACCTTGGTAACCTGAGCCACTCATACCTCGATAACCCGAGCCATTTATACCTCGGTATTCCGAGCCATCCCATGGGCCACGATGACAGCATCTGGACTTGGCAACTCGGCCTTCCCCCCGTCTGCCACCTTTTCTTTCTCCTCCGCATGGAGCCAGCTTCTGTTCGGCCTTAGGCCTGTTCCCCTCAGTGTCACTCGGTGTCGGCCTCGCCCCGGCATCATGTAAGTCGGCCTCGCCCTGGCATCTTCCAAGTCGGCCTCGCCCCGACATCATGCAAGTCAGCCTCGCCCAGGCATCTTTCAAGTCGGCCTTGCCCCGGCATCATCCCGCTCAGCCACAGACATCTCGTCCTGGCCTTGAGCTTTCCGCCTCGGCCCCGGCCTCGAGCTCCCTCCTCGGCCCCAGCCTCGAGCTCCCTCCTTGGCCCTGGCCTCGAGCTTCCCCCTTGGCCCCGGCCTCGAGCTTCCACCTCGGCCCTGCCCTCGAGCTTCCGCCTCAACCCCACCCTCAGCCTCGAGCTTTCCTCCTTGGCCCCGGAGCTTTCTTCTTCAGCCCCGGCCTCGGGCTTCGTAGCCATCCTTACACCTCGGCGACCTAAGCCATCTATACCTCGATAACTGAGTAACCTCTTTTGCCTCGGCCGGACCGAGGCATTCAAATACCTCTGCAGAATCCGATGCGGGAGAATTCAAATTCACTATAACTGAATAAGATTCCAAGCAGGGAATCATACCCAGAAGTGGCCTAGGACCCACAAGAGTGGCCTAGAACCTACGTAATCGCTGAATCTCAAGGCATCATCCAGTTCTTCCGGCCGTCGATTCTCTAACTGACAAAATACGGACCCTAATGACCTCATAATAAACTTGATTCGTATCCGTTCTGAATCCTAACAACTTTCAGACCTTCCCTCGCGACACACCCAAAAAATCAGGTGATCCCCTATAAATACTGCTGCCCTCTAATCTTTCAGGTACATAACTACATACTCTTGAGAGAGAACACCCATATGGGAAAGCTCTTCTGTGAGAGTCCTCTCTTCACATCTGCTTGTTGTGAATCTTCACTGACTTGGGCATCGGAGGGTCCTCCGCAGAGGGCAACCCCCACAGTACCCTCTGCACGTAGACTGTCTTGCAGGTTCCACCCCGCGGCGACGAGACCTCCGGATCAGGAGCCAGAAGCGCACCCGAGTCGGAGAACGAATTTTCGCAGCAATAATTACGAAAAAATAAAAATATAATCTAAATCTATGGTAAAAATTATATTTTATCGTAATAAATTTAATTAATAATTTTTATCATAAAATATGAAAAAAAAAAAAAAAATAAAATCTAAACTTATTATGATAAAAATTATTTTTCTTCGTAATAGTGCAAAAAATATAAAAATAAAAATAAAATCTAAATCTATTATGGCGACATTTATATTTCTTCGTAATAGTGTAAAAAAAAATTTAAAAAAATAAAATCTAAACCTCTATTATAGGAACATTTATATTTCATCGTAACCGTGCAAAAAAAATAAAATAAAAATAAATCTAAATGGTAAAATTTATATTTTACCATATGATGAAAAATAATTTTTGTATAAAAAAATATTTTTTTATTAAAATCTTTAATTATAACAATAAAAATTTATTCTTCCTTATAAATGAATTTTTAACGAGAAAACGTATTTTCGCTTACGGGGACTTTAATTTTAATTTTATTATTATAAAAAAATATAGCGATAAAAATATATATCATAATAAGTTGGCCATAAAAACTCAAAGGTTGAAGGCCTTTCATTTATTTTTTATTAAATTATTTTGGCTGTTGACCTTGCGTTCCGTGAACGCTCACGGATTTCACGGAACGCTCGCGCTCTAACGAGCGGTCGAACGCTCGCGAGCGTTCGCGAAACGCTCGCCTCGCTGAACGCTCGCTCGTTAGACTCAAAAATACGTCTCCTTGCTCAGAAAATATAGAGAACAAAAAACGAGAGTTTCTTGCACTGCAACCCGTCTTCTTGATGAGCCGTCCCTGAGACCGACATCTTCACCACAATCACCGTATCTTCCTTGAAGATATCAAAGAAATGCTCCATGGTCTCCGTTCTTGGTAGCTCTCGGTCTCAAACGCCGTCGCCTTCACGCTCTGCAACAATGCCGCGTTAGTGCGTTACACCGACGGAAAAGCCTGGTATGACTGCACGCGAGGGGTTGCTTTTTACCGCGTCGCCACCGTGGACATCCACCCTACCGTGAAGGTGACGGTGTTTGAGACGGAGAACTGCTACGACCCAAGAACGGACACCATCGAGCACTTCTTTGATATCTTCAAAGAAGATGATACGCTGATTGTTGTGAAGATGTCGGTCTCAGGACATCATGTTAAGAAGATCATTCGTTTCCTTTGAAGCATGTCGTACGCGCTACTCTTCTAGTTTGTTTACTTTACCCTTATTCCGTTTGTTAGGCCCCGTGGTGTTGTTGTGAGTGCTCTGTTTGTTTTCTTGAAGCAACAGAGAGATCTTAGTCGCTGTATTGTTTTTTTTTTTTTTTCTGTGTTGCTGTGAGTTCTGTTTGTTAGGCCTGTGGTGTTTACCCCCGTCTCTTGTAGCACTCTTATGCATCAGAGAAGACTTTTTGGTATTGGAAGTGGAAGTGAGGACGCTTTAGCTTTTCTATAATTATTATTTCTGCTTGGTTTCTTCATCGACTCTATTGTCTCCGTGATTGTTTTTTCTGCTTCATGTTGTTATTTCCAAGTCCAAAGAAAGTGGTCTTAGGAGAAGTGGTAAGAGAGTGGTTGTCGGATATTGTATCACAAGGATGAAGCATGTTCTTTGTTTACAAGAATCCAAGCTTATGATCGAGTGGTGTGCTAGCTTTGTTTAGCTTCTTTGTTTTCATCTCAATGTCGGGAGAGTCGGAGATGGCTCTTGATTAGATATCCCTGAAGGATAAGAGCGTTGAATTCTGCCGGGTTCTCAAAATGTTTGCGGATGGACTTCATTCCATTTTACCGGAATTAATTAAAGAGCATATATGTCATACGGAATGAGCCCGAGTCGTCCATGAAGATGTAGTAATCCATTAGTTTGGGAAAAATTTTAGGGCTTAGGGCCTCATTGTTAGTTTTCTAACAAGCACAAATCCAAATCTCGGGTAGAATCAACGAAGTATGTTTAGGAGTCTGTTGTCAGGAGTCCGTGCCGAAAGGAGCATGCTGGAGGAGCCTACCTCCACGATTGTTCTCTGAAAATGAAGTGGCGTTGAGAAGAGAAAGAAGGAAGATATTGCATGGATTCTGGATCAATGTTTGTGCAAGAATCAATGGTCGGTTCTGTTTCTCGGTGCTGCAGATTGAGGTTGTTATGTGGTTTTTTTGGTTGCAGTTAAGCGTGTACTTTGAGCCAAGTTACGTTCTGTGTTGTAAAAAAATATCTTAATTTGTTCTTTGACTGTGGATTAGTGGGATTTCTGGAATTCCTTGGGCATTGATGCTAGGAATTTAGAAGGCTCTAACCGGATGGGTTGGATCTTTTTGAAATTAGGTTTTTGATTCCCCCTTTATTTTCTTTTTATTCCTT
Source organism: Calamus simplicifolius (assembly GCA_900491605.1). Lineage (NCBI taxonomy): Eukaryota > Viridiplantae > Streptophyta > Magnoliopsida > Arecales > Arecaceae > Calamus > Calamus simplicifolius. The sequence goes on along the minus strand of UESW01003931.1, from coordinate 1,059,172 downwards.
TGAATCTGTTGATCTGTATGCTTGTCTTGTTCTCATTTCATTATTGTAACGAGACGAGAGGTGGCTCCACCACCATTACCCTCAAATAATATAAGGTGACTGAAAAGTTCCAAAGCAGCTGAAGCTGAAGTTTCAGCAGCTGAAGTTGAATTACTTGAATCCAAAATACGAGCATAAGTTTCAGCAGCTGAAGCTAAATTACTTGAATCCAAAATATGAGCATAAGTTTCAGTATGATCTCCCCAGAAACAATGATATCAAGACAGTAACTTAAAATTTGCTCTCAAAACTATCTCATTCGTACTTTTTTTTCGGAGTTTCTTTATAGAAATCTTTCAACGCTCGAATCAACAAGAAAGTGTTAGAAAAAGTTAAAAAAAAAAAATTTTGCAGTTTCTGATGTAGCTATTAGGTCTTTAAGGCTATTATGGGCCGAGCCGTTTTTATGGGTTGAGCCTATAAATAGCTTAGAGATCAATAATAGAATAGCTTTGAGTAGCTCTCCATCTTATTTATCTTATTTTATTTCTATTTTCTATTAATCTTTTCTGGGCATATGAAGGTAATCATTGGGTTGCACCTCCACGCCATCATCGAGTCGGGTTTGATCCATATCTTATTTTGTTTTTTACTTTATTTTGCATTTAAAATTCTATAATATATTTCTAACAATTTCTAGGAAAGAATTTTTTGGCAAGATCAAAAATAACAGCTAAGGATCAGATTTTACTTTTTTTCTAAAAATTGTTAGATTTTCATTGTAAATGTCATTTTGGTTTTATTTTCTTAGCCAATGACACAAAGCAGAAAGAGGTGCCCATGTTTATTGGTTAGAGAAAGGAACTGTGTCCAGATCTCAAAACCTTCTTTGTTTGGTAGTTATATAAATCATAGTATTGTTCTGATGATTATAATAAGGTGTATGAAATAATGCTGGTTATTTTTAATTTTATTTTTAATTACTTGTATGATGTTGCCATAGATTAACCATGGATTTATTGGCATATTTTTCACAAAGTAGAACAAAAAATCTAAACATATGAAATAATGTTGCTTGCAACTTTCTTGTGTTGAAAATTCTTTTAGATTTTTTCTGTAATTTCTTGTCAGGCATTAAATTTTATTAATTAAAATATAAACTGTTTAAGCATGTTTCATATTTCAGGATTAGGATTCTAGGATTGATTGATGTTGATAATTTTGAATTATTTTCATGGTTGTCTAATCTTTAAATTCAAATCTAACATTCATATAATTGAGGTCTTTGATCCCCATGATGGTGCGGAAACCATTTCTTTTTCCTACAATCTGATAACACAGACTAATTTGTGACAATCTAAATTTAAGTTTGAATAAATAAGTTTGGTTTGAATAAACAAGTTTGAATAAACTAGCTGTGCAGTTGAGAATGAATATAAAATAAAAGAGTTCTGAAAAAAAAGGAAAAAATAAGGAAAGCAACTGTTTGAGTTGGCATCTTGTGTGCGTACATCAATATGAAGTTTGATAATTCAATTCACCAGACTTCAAATCCTCATATCAAAAGTGGGATTTATAAAAGCTGAATGTGATGTCTTGTTTGTTTCAACTCATGCAATCTATACTAGCAGAGCTCTCCCATTTTTCTTATATTGCCGAGAGGTGGAGACTTGCTAGTTTGGGATTGATTGAAGTCATGAAGGTATAATGTGATCTCTCATTGTAGAAGAAGGAAACGCTCGGTTAGGGTATCATTCCACTTCGCAATAACCAATCTGATAAGAGGATGAGAGATCTAATAATAGATTAACTTCATAATGATATGTTTAAATTGCTAGTCATATTGGATCTTATGTTATGACTTGGTGTTTGTTTGTTGTGCTTACTTCTATCAATGCACAATAATATAGTTAACTTTTATTTCTCTCTATTTTTTTCTTTTAACTGCATTTGTTGTGCACGATTAACAACTTGCTAGTATTGATATAGAATATTTTTAAGTACCATGCTTCTAATTGTTAACCAACTGTAGTTACATATTTTGTATGCTTTGTCCGACCCATTAAATTTTGATCTTCAGTAGGGGATTATGATTATAGAGCAACTGAATGTAACTATAACATTCTAAGAAGACTTTCTAAGATTTATGCTGATTTTGTACTCTGGTGTTTAATTGATAGCGGTATTTATTGTGCTAAACAATTATAAGGGTCTAATGGCCATATGTGTGTGCGTACCCATGCATTTGGATGTTATGACAAGGTATATCATATAAATGCTCTGTTTTGAGTCTCTTGAAATTTATTGCCATAAGATTTAATAAAAGTTTTTATAATTTAATAAACAATCTCATGATAGTTGGAATATCTAACTTATTGTTTATCTTATATTTGGATATTCAATTCTAATATATCTTTGTTTGATTCTCTTATTTAAGGTCTAGTAAAAAAATTGTTATCTTTTTGGAATTTACCGAGAAGAATTTGGCAGATTAATTAAAGGAGTTATCTAGGTGTGGAGTCCTAGATTCATCGAGGGGGATAGGGCTTAAGCCTATTATTTGATCATCAGCAGTGGATACCCAACCTTTGTGATTGGAGATCCCATGAATGAGGTTCAATGTGGTAGAAACGAAGCTGATTGAGTGATCATGTTAGAGCACAAATTTTTTTAAAAAATTATCCCATCCCTATGATGAGTGCTTTTATAAAGTGATAAAGTAAATTTATGTAAGGTTGAGTCATACTCGTAATGGATCCGAGGTAGATTATCTACATGGTATTGTCACAAATACCCTTGGAGGATTCACCTATATGAGAATCATCATATTAGGCCGTGACTAAAGGTTTGGGCTAACCTTAAAGAATTTTCATGAAAAATCAAGGTACTAAGCACAAGGCGCTGATTGAGTGATCATGTTAGAGCACAAATTTTTTTAAAAAATTATCCCATCCCTATGATGAGTGCTTTTATAAAGTGATAAAGTAAATTTATGTAAGGTTGAGTCATACTCGTAATGGATCCGAGGTAGATTATCTACATGGTATTGTCACAAATACCCTTGGAGGATTCACCTATATGAGAATCATCATATTAGGCCGTGACTAAAGGTTTGGGCTAACCTTAAAGAATTTTCATGAAAAATCAAGGTACTAAGCACAAGGCACCGCGTAAACCCAATTGATTCATACTGTGTGTGTGATTAGTAGAGGCCTGAGTCAAAGGACCTAGTTCAAGGTCTAATCTACTACGGTTCCTTCAAGTGTATACAATCAACACTAAGTGAGGTTTAAGTCCATAGGATACCTCACCTACTGCGCAGTATAAGATACCCTAAAATTTTTATTATTTATTTATTTTTAAATTTTTGTAGGAGATTGTTAGAAAAAGTTAAAAAAAAGAAGAGGAACGCTCCGTGAGCGTTTCGCGGACGTACGTTGCGCGTTGATGAAGGCCAATGTTCATCAACGTTTAGAAACAATTTATTTTGTAGGCCATTTTTGACGTAATTTAGGGCTAACGGCTATTAGGCCTTTAAGGCCATTATGGGCTGAGCCGTTTGAGCTTTTATGGGTTAAAGGCCTAATAATGGGCCGAGCCGTTGGAGCTTTTATGGGTCGAGCCTATAAATAGGCTCATTAGGATCAATAGTAGAATAGCATTATCTCATTTTATTTCTATTTTCTATTAATCTTTTCTGGGCAAGGTAATCATTGGGTTGCACCTCCACGCGATCCTACTCATGGTAGGAGGATCGGATCGAGCCGGATCGTTGTACTTTGGGGACAGATCGCTAATAACCTGCACGAAAGGATAAAAATCTGATCCTTAGGGCAGTGTCTAACACGTCTCGGTCCTGGTTTGATCCATATCTTATTTTATTTTTTGCTTTATTTTGCATTTAAAATTCTATAATATATTTCTAGCAATTTCTAGGAAAGGATTTTTTGGCAAGATCAAAAATATTTTCCAATAGAAAGACCAAAGAAAATTTTCTGAAGCCTTTGAAGAAGGCTCTTAGGTCTTTTTAACAATCATTTCTTTGAACATATCAAAGAAGTGCTCCATGGTGTCCATTCTTGGGTCGTAGCAGTTCTCCGTCTCAAACACTGTCACCTTCTCGGTAGGGTGGGTGTCCACGGTGGCGACGCTCCCATCAGTAGTCACAATAAAAAGCAATCCTCGAACTGCATGTAGTCATACAAGGCTTTTCCGTCGGTGTAACACGGCATTGTTGCATAGAGCAAGCTAACGGAGAGAGAAACCTAGAAGAGAAGAGGGCGACCAAGCGGGGCTTTCCAACCCAAATTTTCGCTAGGCTTCTGTTTGGATGGAGAGAAAACCAGAGAGAAAAGAAAACTAGGAGAAAAAATAGGAGAGAAAATAAAATTTATCTTGTTTAGATGAAGAGAAAGTAGGAAGAAAAGAAAATTATAGGAAAAAACAGAGAGAAAAAAGTAGTGAGCCCCACATAAAAATTTTCTCTTAGAAACCGAAGAGATTTTGGATAGAAATCTTTTATTTTTTTATTCCAATATTGACCCTTTCAAAAAAAATAACTGATGCATTTTTTAATCATTTATAATAAGGACATTATTGTCATTATAAATTATCAACTTTTTTTTTCTCTCTATTTTTCTTTAACTCATCCAAACAGAAAGAAAAAAATATTTTCTCTTTAATTTTCTTTTCTTCTACTTTTTTCTTCCCCAAGTTTTTTTTCTTTCCACTTTTCTCTCCATCAAAATAATAGATGTAGCCAAACTAGGATGCGGTGCTTCCCTTCTTATTTCCCAGTTGGAACAAGATGTGTTTCCTGGTCCACTAATGATAATGAAATTATGAAGGGGATGGAAACACGCGGGATACCGAACCAATGGCATGAGAAAAAAGCAGTCACATTTGGAGCCATGCATGTTATGATAGGGAATACAATAAATATTCCTCTAATATGATCGCTATTAGTACGGCCAAGCATGCAGTTGTGATAAAATCAGCAAAAAACACAGAATAATAATAGGAACCAAAATCTAAAGAAAACAATGAGAGACAAGGATTTTACGTGGTTCACCCAAACTGGGCTACGTCCACGGCAGAACAGGATTTGCAAGGCTTCACTAAAAGTTGAATCAGGTACAAGCCCTCAAAACTCTCTCTCTTAGAAACTCTTGTGATCTCATAATTTTTTTTCTCTCTCTACAATACATAGAGGTCCTCACCGAGCCTCCAATTTATTTCACACGTTCGTAACTCCCACACGAGATTTTTATGGCTTGCGGTTGCAGCTGAGATGACGCCTCAAATCCTCCTCTAAAAGCTCCCTACTGTGACTTTGGATAATGGCTAAAACATCCTCATCTAACTCCCCAAAATCTATCCAAATCTTATGTTTGTTACTTTTGGATAATGACAAAAACCATCCTCAACTAACTCCCCAAAATCTATCCAAATCTCATGTTTGTTACTTTTGGATAATGACTGATTTGCCAACTCCTTCGTGAACTCTGATTTGGAGCTTCCTTTTGATGAAATTAATCTCCATCCATAACAATCTCCTACTTGGAGATTAATGACATCACTCTTAGATCTACCTTCTTTTTCTATGCCGCGCTCTCTTGATCTATTTCTTGGAAAGCTTCACCAAGTTGCAACATAGACTCAACTTGTCTCTTCTCACAACCTTAGTGAACATATCTGCAGGGTTTTTAGCTCCATCAATTTTCTCCAGCTTCAACTGCTCCTCATCCAATGTACTACGTATGAAATGATACCTAAGTTGAATGTGCTTGGTTCTTGCATGAAATGCTGGATTCCTTGCCAAGTGAACTGCGCTCTGGCTGTCGCTCCATAATGTATTACACATGTGCTCCTTGCCGAGCTCCTCCATCAATCTCTGTAACCAGATCATCTCTTTACAAGCTTCAGTGATCACCACATACTCAGCTTCTGTAGTTGACAATGTCACTATCTTCTGCAACTGAGATACCCAGCTCATTGTTGTATCACCGACAGTGAAAACATAACCAGTGGTGCTCCTCCCACTGTCTCTGTCACCAGAGTAATCAGCATCTACAAATCCATGTACTTGAAGACTATCACCTCCATAGCACAAACTGTAAGTTGATGTACCTCTGAGATATCTTAAGATCCACTTCACTATATTCCAGTGCTTCTTGCTTGGATTTTGCATGTACCTGCTGACTGCTTCCACTGCTTGTGCGATATCTGGTCTTATGCAAACCATTGTATACATTAGACTTCCCATGGCTGAGGCATATGGAACTCTAATCATCTCATCCCTTGCCTTCTGAGTTGTTGGATACAACTGCTTGCTAAGCTTGAAGTGTGCTGCCAAAGGTGTTGACACTGCCTTTGCATTCTCCATATGGAACCTCTTCAGTACCTTCTTTACATAGTCCTCCTAAGATAGCCACAGCTTCCGTTGCTTCCTATCTCTGTTGATCCTCATGCCAAGAATCTGCTTCGCCTCTCCCAAATCCTTCATTGAGAACTTCTTTGCCATTAGTTTCTTGAGCTCTTCTATCTTCCTCATACTGAAACCTGCTACAAGCATAACGTCCACATACAAGGATAAAATAATAAACTCATTTGTAATGTACCTCTGAAAGTACACACAATGATCTGACTGGCATATGGTGAAGCCTTTTTCTAGCATGAAACTGTCAAACTTGAGGTACCATTGCCGCGGAGCCTGCTTCAGACCATACAAACTTTTTTTCAATCTGCAGACCATGCCATCTTTTCCCCTGATCTGGAAACCTTCTGGCTGGTGCATGTACAGCTCCTCTTCCAAATCTCCATAAAGAAATGCTGTCTTCACATCTAACTACTCTAGATGAAGATCCTCCACTGCTATCATGCTCAGAATTACCCTGATGGATGTCATCTTGACTACTTGGGAAAAGATCTCCTGGAAGTCAATTCCCTCTTTCTGTGCATAACCCTTGACAACTAACCTTGCCTTGTATCTCTTGGTATTATCGACCTCATTCTTCATCTTGTACACCCATTTGTTGAACAGAGCTTTCTTGCCAGCGGGTAACTTCACAAGATCCCAAGTCTTGTTTTGCTTTAAAGAGTCCATCTCCTCTTTCATAGCCAACTCCCACTTGACCTTAGCTTCATCTTGCATGGCTTCAACAAAACATTCTGGCTCTCCAGAATCTATGTACAAAACATAATCATTAGCAGAATATCTTTGTGATGGCCTGGTAACCCTCGTGGTCCTCCTCAACTGTGGGGACACCGGCTGAGGTACCGATGTATGCATGTGGCTATCTGTTCCAACCACATCTTCCTCCTCCACACCCTCGGAGTTTCCATCTTCAGTTTGCACTCGGGGAATTTCTCCATCTCTGACAGGATCGAGTTCTATAAACTCCTATTTCTTTTCTTCCACTGCATCCTTTCTGTCTTTGTAAGTATGCTCTTCATCAAATACCACATTCCTGCTTCGAATGATCTTATTGTTCTGAAAATCCCAGAGCTTGTAGCCATACTCATCGCCATCGTATCCAATGAAAACACACTTTGTAGACTTGGAGTCTAACTTACTCCTCTTCTCTTTCTCAATCAGAGAATAAGCAATGCAGCCAAATACTTTAAGAAATGAAAGTTTTACCTATTTTCTTGTCCAAACCTCCTCTGGAATCCCACCATCCAATGCACTGGATGGACTCCTGTTGATCAAATACACTGCGGTATCCAGTGCTGCCGCCCAAAAATATGTAGGTAGACCTGAGTCAAACCTCATACTCCTCTCTCTCTTAAGAATGGTCATGTTCATTCTTTCTGCCATACCATTCTGCTCTGGTATCTCTGGGACGGTCTTGATCCTTCTGATTCCATGCTCTGCGCAGTAGACATCAAACTCTCTACTACAGTATTCGCCACCGTTATCTATCTTGAGACACTTGAGACTTGCTCCAGTCTAGCTTTCACACATGACTCTACATCTCTTGAAGATGCCAAAGACCTTAGACTTTTCATTCATAGTAAACACCCAGACTTTCCTGCTGAAATCATCTCCCTTTGGACTTTCTTCTACTTTTGGACTAGCCTTTCTCTGACTTCTTCCTCTCATGTGATCTTCCTTTGGTATCCACCATGAGTGCAGTACTTGTAGAAGTCCCACCCACAACCTTTCTTCTCATCTCATTATTCAATATACAACTAACTGCATCATTGAATGTAAGAATACCTGATATCGAGTTGCTGACTGTCATCATAAGATTGTCCTTAACTCTCTAGCAAGGAACATAAGAAAAGAAGCGCCCTGAATGAATCATCAAAAACAACAGAAACCGACTCCAATTAATTAATCATCGAGTTGAACTCATTCAGATGCTCCGTCACTGAACTATTCTCAGCCATCTTCAAATTGAAGAGCTTTTTCATAAGAAATATATTGTTTGAGGTGGAAGGTTTTTCATACAGCTTTGTTAAAGCGGTCATCATATCTACGGTGGTCTTTTCCTTTGCAATATTATACGCCACTTGAGGTGTCAATGATAATATGATCGTGGCCAGAGCTTTCCTATCTAGAATCATCCAATCTGAGTCACTCATTGAATCTGGCTTCTTTCCCTCTAATAGAAGGTAAAGATCCTTATGATATAGGTAGTCCTCAATTTGCATCCTCCACCATCTGAAATTGTGACCATTGAATTTCTCAATTTTGATATTGTCTTCTGCCATCTCTTTGTTGATTTGTCAGACCGTAATAATATGAAGAAAATCAAGCTCTGGTACCAATTTGATAGGGAATACAACAAATATTCCTCTAATATGATAGTACAGCCAAGCATATAGTTGCGATAAAATCAACAAAAAACACAGAATAATAATAGAAATCAAAATTTAAAAGAAAACAGCGAGAGATGAGGATTTTACGTGGTTCACCCAAACTGGGCTACATCCACGATGGAACAGGATCTGTAAGGCTTCACCACTACAAGAAAATACTGAAATAGCGACGCAAATTTAGCGACGCATAATTGCGTCGCTAAATTGCGACCTCTTTGCGACGCCTTTGTGACAACAAAATATTGCGACGCATTAGCGACTCATTAGCGACTCAATTAACCAAAAAATCAAAAAAAAATTAAATTTTTAATATTGCGACGCAAATATTGCGTCGCAATATTTTTAAATTAATTTTTTATGAAATATAAATATCAATAAAAATATTGCGACGCAATATTTGCGTCGCAATGTTTTTAACAGAATTAAATATTTTAAATAGCGACGCATTAGCGACGCAATAAAATAGATAATTAGAAAAATTATTTTTAATTTAGCGACGCACCAATTGCATCGCAAATAATTGAAATGAAATTAAATTTTATAAAATCTAATTATCGAAAAAAAATATTGCGACGCATCACAGTGCGTCGCAATGTTTTTAAAAGAATTAAATATATTAAATAGCGACGCAATAAATTAGAAAATAAAAAAATTATTTTTAATTTAGCGACGCAACAAATGCATCGCAAATAATTTAAATGAAATTATATTGTTTAAAGTACAAATAGTTTACAAAATATTGCGACGCATAACAGTGCGTCGCAATGTTTTGAAAAGAATTAAATATTTTAAATAGCGACGCCTTAGCGATGCAATAAAATTGGAAAATAGAAAAATTATTTTTAATTTAGCGACGCAACAATTGCGTCGCAAATAATTTAAATGGAATTATATTTTTTACAGTATAATATTTTAAAAAATATTGCGACGCAAACAGTGCGTCGCAATATTTTGAAAAGAATTAAATATTTTAAATAGCGACGCCTTAGCGACGCAATAAACTAGAAAATAGAAAAATTATTTTTAATTTAGCGACGAAACAATTGCATCGCAAATAATTTAAATGAATTATATTTTTTACAGTATAATATTTTAAAAATATTGCGACGCCACCCAGTGCGTCGCAATATTTTGAAAAAATTAAATATTTTAAATAGCGACGCATTAGCGACAATAAACCAGAAAATAAATTAAAATTATTTTTAATTTAGCGACGCAATAACTGCGTCGCAATAATTTTAAATAAAATTAAATTTTATAAATTATAATATGAGAAAAAATAATTACGACGTAACACAGTGAGTTGCAATGTTTTTAAAAAATTAATTATGTTAAATAGCAACGCATTAGCGATGTAATAAGCAAAAAATTAATTAAAAATTATGTTTTAATATAGCGACGTACTTGTTGCATCGTAATTATTAGAATTAAAGTTAATTTTTTATATTATAATTATCATATTAAAAAAATACGATGCAACCCTTTGCGTCGTTATATATTTAAAAAAATTAATTATGTTAAATAGCGATCGGTCCAAAATCGATCGTGACCGATCAGAATAAGGGCTTGGATCGATCGCAACCCTCGGATCGTCGCCGATCGGACCGATTGCCGCGGTCCGCGATCGGTCGTCGCCGATCGGGATCAGGGCTTGGATCGATCGCAACCGTTGGATCGTCGCCGATCTCGGACGGATCGCCACGGTCCGAGATCGGTCGTGGCCGATCGGGATCAGGGCTTGGATCGATCGCAACCGTCGGATCGTCGCCGATCTCGGACGGATTGCAACTGTCCGAGATAGGTCGTGGCCGATCGGGATCAGGGCTTGGATCGATCGCAACCGTCGGATCTTTGCCGATCGGACCGATTGCCGCGGTCCGCGATCGGTCGTCGCCGATCGGAATCAGGGCTTGGATCGATCTCGGATCATCGCCGATCGGACGGATCGGGTCCGAGATCGGTCGTGGCCGATCGGGATCAGGGCTTGGATCGATCGCAACCGTCGGATCGTCGCCGATCTCGGACGGATTGCAACTGTCCGAGATAGGTCGTGGCCGATCGGGATCAGGCTTGGATCGATCGCAACCGTCGGATCTTTGCCGATCGGACCGATTGCCACGGTCCGCGATCGGTCGTCGCCGATCGGGATCAGGGCTTGGATCGATCGCAACCGTCGGATCGTCGCCGATCTCGGACGGATTGCAACTGTCCGAGATCGGTCGTGGCCGATCGGGATCAGGCTTGGATCGATCGCAACCGTCGGATCGTCGCGATCTCGGACGGATTGCAACTGTCCGAGATAGGTCGTGGCCGATCGGGATCAGGCTTGGATCGATCGCAACCGTCGGATCTTTGCCGATCGGACCGATTGCCGCGGTCCGCGATCGGTCGTCGCCGATCGGGATCAGGGCTTGGATCGATCGCAACCGTCGAGATCGGTCGTGGCCGATCGGGATCAGGGCTTGGATCGATCGCAACGTCGGATCGTCGCCGATCTCGGACGGATTGCAACTGTCCGAGATAGGTCGTGGCCGATCGGGATCAGGGCTTGGATCGATCGCAACCGTCGGATCTTTGCCGATCGGACCGATTGCCGCGGTCCGCGATCGGTCGTCGCCGATCGGATCAGGGCTTGGATCGATCGCAACCGTCGGATCGTCGCCGATCGGACGGATCGCCACGGTCCGAGATCGGTCGTGGCCGATCGGGATCAGGGCTTGGATCGATCGCAACCGTCGGATCGTCGCCGATCTCGGACGGATTGCAACTGTCCGAGATCGGTCGTGGCCGATCGGGATCACGGCTTGGATCGATCGCAACCGTCGGATCTTTGCCGATCGGACCGATTGCCGCGGTCCGCGATCGGTCGTCGCCGATCGGGATCAGGGCTTGGATCGATCGCAACCGTCGGATCGTCGCCGATCTCGGACGGATTGCAACGTCCGAGATCGGTCGTGGCCGATCGGGATCAGGCTTGGATCGATCGCAACCGTCGGATCGTCGTCGATCTCGGACGGATTGCAACTGTCCGAGATAGGTCGTGGCCGATCGGGATCAGGCTTGGATCGATCGCAACCGTCGGATTTGCCGATCGGACCGATTGCCGGGTCCGCGATCGGTCGTCGCCGATCGGGATCAGGGCTTGGATCGATCGTTGGATCGTCGCCGATCGTCGCAATAAATAAATATAATTAAAAATTTTATAATAAATTGCGACGCCATTTATCGTCGCAATTATTAACATTAATTATAAATATAATTTATAAATATTAACAAATAAATTGCGACGCCATTTGTCGTCGCAATTATTATAATAAATTTAAATATTTTCATTTAAAAATATTTAAAAAATAATTGCGACGCACTTCTTGCGTCGCAATATATGTAATAAGTTTTTATTTTAATCAATTTAAATTATTAAAAAAATATTGCGACGCCTTAGCGACGCAATTATTAGAAAATAAAAATATTTTTCCCGCCAGATGATGGCGCCAATTTAGCGACGCTTAGCGACGCATTTATTGGCGTCGCTATGTTTTCAGAAAATTTTTAAACATTATTAACGATGGATTAGCGACGCCCTAGTGCGTCGCTAAGAAAAAAAAAAAAATTGCGACGAAATTGCGACGCAATTTTGGCGTCGCTAATTACCTATATTTAAGCCCCCCTTCTCCTTTCCTCCTTCCCGTCTTGACCTAGCCGCCGCCGTGAAGCTAAAGCTCGAATCTCCGGCGCATCCCCGTCCTCCGGCTACCCGGCGATCGCATCCGACTCCGGCAACCCGGCTCATCTCAACCAAGGTTAGCCCATAATCTAAAAAAAAAATTTTTTTTTTTTATTTCGGCCACGGCCGCTGCCGTGGCCGTCTTCTCCGGCCACGGCAGGGCCGTGGCCGTCTTCTCCGGCCACGGCCGCTGCCGTGGCCGGCAGTGGCCTGGCCACGGTGGCCAGGCCACTGTAATCAAAAAAAAAATTTTTTTTTTAACAGGGGGGAGGGGAGGAAACCCCCCCCCCTTTTTTTCTTGTCCGGCCACGGCCGTGGCCGCGGCCGGACAAGGCGGCCACGGCCGCCGTGGCCGGCAGTGGCCTGGCCACGGTGGCCAGGCCACTGTAATCAAAAAAAATTTTTTTTTTTAACAGGGGGGAGGAAACCCCCCCCCCCCCTTTTTTTCTTGTCCGGCCACGGCCGTGGCCGCGGCCGGACAAGGCGGCCACGGCCGCTGCCGTGGCCGCAGTGGCCTGGCCACGGTGGCCAGGCCACTGTAATAAAAAAAAAAAAATTTTTTTTTAACAGGGGGGAGGGGAGGAAACCCCCCCCCCCCTTTTTTTCTGTCCGGCCACGGCCGCTTGGCCGGCAGTGGCCTGGCCACGGTGGCCAGGCCACTGTAAAAAAAAAATTTTTTTTTTTAACAGGGGGGAGGGGGGAAACCCCCCCGCCCCCCCTTTCTTTTCTTGTCCGGCCACGGCCGCTGCCGTGGCCTGGGGGGGGGGGGGGAAACCCCCCCCCCCCCCTTTCTTTTCTTGTCCGGCCACGGCCGCTGCCGTGGCCGGCAGTGGCCTGGCCACGGTGGCCAGGCCACTGTTAAAAAAAAAATTTTAACAGGGGGGAGGGGGGAAACCCCCCCGCCCCCCTTTTTTTCTTGTCCGGCCACGTGCCGTGGCCGGCAGTGGCCTGGCCACGGTGGCCAGGCCACTGTAAAAAAAAAAAAAAATTTTTTTAAAGGGGGGAGGGGGGAAACCCCCCCCGCCCCCCCTTTCTTTTCTTGTCCGGCCACGGCCGCTGCCGTGGCCGGCAGTGGCCTGGCCACGGTGGCCAGGCCACTGTGAAAAAAAAAAAAATTTTTTTAACAGGGGGGGGGGGGGAAACCCCCCGCCCCCCCTTTCTTTTCTTGTCCGGCCAGTGGCCTGGCCACGGTGGCCAGGCCACTGTGGGGGGGAGGGGGGAAACCCCCCCCCCCCCCTTTCTTTTCTTGTCCGGCCAAGTGGCCTGGCCACGGTGGCCAGGCCACTGTGAAAAAAAGGGGGGAGGGGGGAAACCATTTGGCCAGGCCACTGTGCATGCCCTTGATGTAATGCTTTATTTAATTTACATAATATTTATGCAATAATTAATTTAAGCAGAATGTTTATGACAATAGTATTTGTGCATTTATACTCATTTACATTTGTTATGTCTTGATTATTTATATTCTGCTGCAAACTTAATGATGCATTACATTTTGAAATGCTAAATAAAATGTTTTGTTGTAATATTATTTAATTTCCAGCAACAAATTACTAGTTTCAATGATTTACATTTAGTATTCGCAAACATTTGTATTTGACACAATAATCTTAAAAAAGTTAGTGATTACATGTATAATTCACAAGAAGTTAAGAATAACAAGCATAAGTTCGATTGTCTTCGGACTTCCATAATCACAGCACTTTAATTAACCTTTAGACCCGTTTGAGAATTTGTAAGCCTTAGTCTTGCAAATTCTCAAATTGTCCTGGTGGACAGTTTGGGAATATTTCTTGTGACATGTTAGTCTGCTAGTAATCATCGTGGGGTGAGATTTCGGTTTGCATTTGCTCATACGTTCTCCTAGTGTGGCTTATATACCACACATGTAGGAGAACATATGGGGAAATGCTGCCGAAATTTCAATGTTGCCGATCGATGATAATTAATAGCAGAATAACATATCACAAAAAATATTCTTGAATGGGATAGGGCCTTACCTTGTAGACATGGAGTGAAGGTAGAATTATTTAAGACACTTGAATTCTTGTGAAGTCTAATGACTAAACGCACCGCCTTATGGCCCGACACAAACTCAAGCCCTCTCTTTAGCCATGAACCTATGCATCGGTCCTTGCTAGCACCCCAAGGATCGTAGCCGTGGCTCGCCCTTGCATGGTAGGGTCCTTATTTACCTAAAAAAAATTGGTACTTATAAATGATTTAATTGGTTGTAATTAACCTTAATTAGTTGTGCCCAAGAAATAATTTAGTTATATATTTATTAATACTAATATAGTTTTATTTTTTGGTTTCATTTAATGATTTACCAGACTTTGTATAAGTCGGTCAAAAATGAGCGGGACTCGCTCATGGATGTATGCAAGGATAAAAGATGGCTTGCTGAATCCAGATTTTCTGAATGGATTGGAAGAATTTATCGCATTTGCATGTAGCCAACCTGAATGGATGGATGGGCCTAGGATTAGGTGCCCATGCAACTTCCACAGGTGTCAGAATAAAGCCTACAGAGATGTGGAAACTGTTAAGGTGCATTTGTGTAAGAAGGGTTTTGTTCCTGATTACTATGTTTGGTACTGTCATGGTGAACCAGAGGATATTCCAGCAGCTGTTATAGGCCAACAAGAGTCAATTCCCGTAGATGAACCATTTGTGAATTTAAACACATATGAACAAATGGTGATGAATGCATCGGGTAATGACTTCAATCAGAATACATTTATGGAAGAACCAAATCCAGAAGCACAACAATTTTACGATATGTTGCGTGCTGCAAATCAAGAATTGTATCCTGGGTGTGAGGGTCATTCCCAGTTCTCTACAGCTGCTCGAATGTTGAATATTAAGGCAGAACATCGATTATCAGAAAAGGCGTTCAATTCTGTAGCTGAGTTAATCAAAGAAATTCTGCCAAATGATAATGTTGCCGCAGACAGTTTTTACGCAACAAAGAAGTTGTTGCGTGGGCTTGGGCTCCCAGTTAATAAGATCGATTGTTGCTTGAACAATTGTATGATATTTTGGGGTGAAGACTCAGAGCTGAGATGGTGTAAGATTTGTGGGCAATCGAGGTTCAAAAACACCGAAGGAGGAGCCGGTACAAGTAGGAGGAAAAGTGTGCCTTACAAGAGGATGCATTACTTTCCTCTTACCCCACGCCTGCAGAGATTATACAGATCTGAGGCAACAGCTGCTGATATGAGATGGCATGCCGAACATGAATCTAAAGAGGATGAAATGCGGCATCCATCAGATTCAAAGGCTTGGAAGCATTTCAATGAAAATCATCCTGATTTCGCTGAAGATATAAGGAATGTGAGATTAGGTCTTTGTACCGATGGCTTCCAACCATTTGGTCAAGCGGGGCAACAGTATTCATGTTGGCCTGTGATACTGACTGTATATAACCTTCCTCCGTGGAAGTGCATGAAAGATCTGCAATGTTTTTAACCGTTTTGGTTCCAGGACCATCAAATCCAAAGGAAAAGATTGATGTCTTTCTGCAACCGTTGGTGGCCGAATTGAAAATGTTGTGGGAAACAGGAGTGGTAGCCTACGACATTTCTATGAAACAAAATTTCTTAATGAGAGCTGCTTTGATGTGGACAATAAGTGATTTTCCGGCATATGCAATGTTGTCTGGTTGGAGCACTGCTGGACGTCTGGCATGCCCTCATTGCATGTATGATTCGGATGCATTTACATTGCAGAGAGTGGTAAGCAGTCATGGTTTGATAACCATAGGAAGTTCTTGCCCCAAATCATCCTTACAGGCGTAACTTGATCGCCTTCCGGAAGAACAAAGCAGTCACAAAATTTGCCGAACCGGTTAGGTCCGGCACGGATCTATTTGATTCTATAGAGCATTTGGGGTTGATGTATGCATGGGAACCAGATGCAGATAGAATAAATAGCCGTATATGTAAAGAACATAACTGGAAGAAGCGAAGTATATTTTGGGATTTGCCTTATTGGAGCACAAATCTCATCCGGCACAACTTGGATGTTATGCATATCGAGAAAAATTTCTTTGATAACATATTTAACACGGTGCTAAACATCCCGGGAAAAACAAAAGATACTGCAAAGTCAAGAGAAGAACTTAATCAGTACTGCAGAAGAGGTGATTTGAGAAGGAGTGCCGATGGGACCTATCCTAAAGCATGTTACACTCTTGACAGAAATTCACGAGAAGTTTTATGTAACTGGCTTAGAGGGTTAAAATTTCCAGATGGTTATGCCTCAAATATCGGTAGGTGTGTGGACATGCATAAGCTCAAGTTGTTCGGCATGAAGAGCCACGACTGCCATGTTTTCATGCAACGATTATTACCTATAGCTTTTCGTGAGTTGCTTCCGCAACATGTCTGGAAGGCAATTACGGAGCTCAGCTTATTCTTCAAGGAGTTATCTGCCGCAGTCATTACTTCTGCATCCATGGCAAGGCTTGAGGAGGAAATTCCAATTATTTTATGCAAGCTTGAGCGAATATTTCCTCCCAGTTTTTTTGACTCAATGGAGCATTTACCGGTTCACTTGCCATACGAAGCGAGCATAGCTGGTCCCGTGCAGTATCGCTGGATGTATCCTTTCGAGAGGTAAATATATACATCATTAAGATATGTTGACATTTCAAATATTATTTCATTGCTTGAAAAATTGTTAATTTTTTGTTGCAACTTTACATATAGGTATCTTAAGAAGTTAAAAAATAATGTGCGTAATAAGGCAAGGGTTGAAGGTTCTATATGCAATGCACACTTGGTCGAAGAAGTTTCAGCTTTTGCCTCGCATTACTTTGAGGGTCACGTCCACACGAGGAGCCGAAATCATGGTCGTAACGATGACGTATGTGTGGACGAAGCAGAAGCTAATGACGGTAGAATATCAATTTTTAAAGCTATCGGCCGTTCATTTGGTGGGCAGAAGTCAAGAAATCTTAGCGATATGGAGTATAATGCAGCACATTATTACATCCTAATGAACTGTCGAGAAGTCGATCCATATATTGAGTAAGTGTATACTTCAATGCTAAATTGAAAATTTAAATTTATATAATAATATACCATAATATTTAATTTCTAACAGTAGTTTTCATCCTTTTCATCCCATAAGGATGTTTGTGATAGACAACGACAGATGAATCCCGACATCAGTCAAGTTGCAATTGGGCAGAAATTAGAAACGGAGTTTGCTTACTGGTTTTATGAATTTGTGAGTAGTATCACTCAATCAATTTCGATAATGGCTTTATTTTTTGAATTGGATGTCAATAGCTTATTAATTTATAGGTCAACGGTCCATGGTCGACAACCGACAATATTTTCATTAAATGTCTATCGCAATGGCCATTGAAGACCGTAACAACCTCTACTGGCTATTTTGTAAATGGGTACAAATTTCAGATTGAACGATTAGCAGCTTCAAGAGGCACGCAGAACTGGGGCGTGTGTGTAAAAGGAGAAAGTGTTGGAGCAAATATGCAGGATTATTATGGAAAGTTAGTAGAGGTGGTTGAAGTTGAATATCCCGGTTGGCCTATGAAACGAACCGTATTGTTTCGTTGTGATTGGTTCGATCCGATAGTTCCTGTGGGCAAAAGGGTTCATAACGACTATAATTTGGTTGAAGTGAACCATCGACGAAGATTGCAGAAATATGACCCATTCATCCTTGCATCCCAAGCTCAGCAAGTCTTTTACTGCGGATATCCAAGTTTGCGCAACGACAAGCGAGATTGGTGGGCCGTTTCTAAAATCGTCCCACGTTCAACAATCGTATTAGAGGAGAGTTCATCAAGTCAATCAGCCGAGTGCCCTGCATTTCAAGAGGATGAGATGGAAATGCATGCAATTGAGGACGACACAAGGGCTCCTGAAACATCACTTAGAGATCCAAATGGTGATGTCCAAGAAATTGCGGATGCAAATGTTCGGTTTCCTTCCGATGATAATGAAACTGATTCGCAATCCGATACGGCATCGGATGTTGAACCAACATTTCACGAAACAAATGACACCGATTAAACATAAAGGTTTTTTAAAATTTAACTTTTTTTTATAAGTGTTAAATTCTTACATAGTCAATCATTAATCGTAATTTAATTGTGTGAATCTTTAGTATTTTCAGTATGAGGGGCAGAGGTAGATCTACCGACGACAGATTGGGTGAGCAGAGACGTTTGGATCCTGCGACATCAGATCACATGAGCGTCGGAGATGGAGAGTTTGGATCTCCAGCAGAGGCGCAGCCTTCGATCTCTGCAGCAGTATTACCATCCAGCCGATCGGCACAGACCTCCGAGAGTTCTTCCACCATCGGCCGCACTGTACTTCGACTTGATGCTCAGGGGATGTAAGTATATACTAATTAAAAATATTTGTTTATGTTTTTAAGTCAATTACTTATAAACTTGCATTTTTTTAACAGATTCATTGAGCAGCATCATGTATCCAGCCACATCAGCGCCGTTTTTCAGAGGCGTGCAGATCCCAGTGGCTACGATTGGCGCCACGTATCTCCAGCCACGAGGGAGTTTTATTTTTCTGAGTTTCAGGTAAACTTATTAAATACAATTTATCAGTGATATAAATTCTTTAAACTTAATAAATTCAGAAACTAACTGTTTATTTTAATGCAGAAAAAGTTTACGTGGGATCCTGCCAGCCATGATGCCATTAGGGCAGCATGGGAGGCTCTGACGCGACGCCGATACTCCGACATGCTTCATCGTTGGAGGTCATCGGGTCAGCGTCCTGCGCACGTGCCAGAGGGTATTTGGCACGAGTGGCAGCAGGCCTGGGAGTCCGATGGCTGGCGCAGGAGGTCCGCATCAGCCAGCACGAACCGCCGATCTGAGAAGGGCGGTCCTGGCACGGGTCTCTCCCGTCATACTTCGGGCTCCATTTCGATTCAGGAGCACAGACGGCGTATGGTAAGAAAACATAAATATTTTAATTACTATTTTAGTTATTTACAAATATTTGTATTAATATCATTTTTTTTATTGTTATAGTCTGAGCAGGAGGGCGGAGATCCTGGTGAGTTTCGTCTATTCAGGGCGACACACACCAGGAGGGACGGTTCCTGGGTCGATACGCGATCACGGGAGGTTGCGGTAAGAAATTAGATTTATGTAGTATCTGTTTAATTTCTAAAATTTTATTTCGAGAAATTTATTAACTCATTTATTGTTGATTTCATAATTCAAGACACGAGTCGAGGAGCTTCGCTCCCAGGCATCGCAGGTCGACTCTACTGATGGGGAGACGCCCGTCGAACTCTCAGCAGAGGAGAGTCGACGTGTGTTTTTGGAGGCTGTTGGTGCCCAGCCACGAGACCGCAGGGTCTATGGTCTGGGCACTAGAGCTTCTACATTTTTTCCCCATCAGGCCTCCAGCTCGCGAGTTCCTGGTGATCTTCCTCCCGAGCGTTTAGAGGACTTCGCAGATCTATTGCAGAGGAGGTTCGCAGGAGGTCGAGCAGGATTTTGAGGATCGTATGCGAGGCCGGGATCAGGAGGTTGCAGACATGCGAGATGAGATGCATTATTTGCGGGATATGGTTAGCCGCTTGTCGCAGAGTCTTCAGCCTCCACAGCCTCCACAGCCTCCACGTGATCGTTCAGATTCTTGATGTATTTTTTTTTCTTTTTTATGTTGTAAAAACTTCAAAATTTTAATATATAATTATTTTTGAAATTATTATTGTTTGGATTGAGTGAAAAATGTTTGTATCAATATTTAGATTTAACGAAATTGTATTAACCGTTTTAATTTTTAATCATTTAAATATTTTTAAAAAAAATTTGCGACGCATTAGCGACTGATTGCATCGCTAATATTTTTAAAATATTATTATTAAATATTGCGACGCAATGACCTGGCATCGCAATAATTTAAAAAAAATTTAATAGCGACGCATTAGCGACTAAATTGAGTCGCTATTTTATCTTAAAAATTATTTTAAAATATTGCGACGCAATGACCTTGCGTCGCAATATTTTAAAATAATTTTTATTTGCGACGCATTAGCGTCGCAATTTAATTATTAAAAAATTAATTTTAAATATTGCGACGCAATTAGTGCGTCGCAATATTTAATAATAATTTTTTTAAAAAATTAATTTTAAATATTGCGACGCAAATTATCGCAATATTTAATAATAATTTTTTAAAAATTTATTTTTAAATTTAGCGACGCATTTATGCGTCGCAATATTGCGACGCAATGTTCGCAAGAGCGTCGCAGAGAGTCGCAATATTGCGACGCAATTGCGACAAAAGGGTATTGCGACGGACAGTTGAGCGACGCCGTCATTGCGTCGCTATTGCGTCGCAATATCATGTTTAGCGACGCAATTGCGACGCATTTGGGCGTCGCAATATTTAAAATCTCTTGTAGTGCACTAAGAGTTGAATTAGGTACAAGCCCTCAAAACTCTCTCTCAGAAACTCTTGTGATCTCACAATTTTTTTTTTCTCTCTCTGCAATACACAAAGGTCCTCACTGAGCCTCCAATTTATTTTACACGTTCCTAACTCTCACACAAGATTTTTATGGCGGGTGGTTGCAGCTAAGATGATGCATCAAATCCTCCTCCAAAAGCTCCATACGGTGACTTTGGATAATGGCTAAAACATCCTCAACTAACTTCCCAAATCTATCCAAATCTTATGTTTGTTACTTTTGGATAATGACAAAAACCATCCTCAACTAACTCCCTAAAATCTATCCAAATCTCATGTTTGTTACTTTTGGATAATGACTGATTTGCCAACTCCTTCGTGAACTCTGATTTGAGGCTTCCTCTTGATGAAATTAATCTTCATCCATAACATGTTATTGTTCTTATCATTTATAATCAACACCGTAGCATCCAAATTTAAAATTATTTAAATTAAAAAGTATTTAAAATTTTAGATGCGACAGGATAGGGAAGCTTATCTAAGGTAAATGAGTCCAATAGTATATTGGTTAATTTAATCCAAGGAAAATGAATTGCATGTAACCAGGTGCTTTGGCAAGTAAGTATATCCTTTATCACTGGCATTATTCATTTTAGTGTTAGATGTATCATCAAGACTCTTAAAAGAAGTGTAGCAACAATGAAAGTGTTATTGTTTGGATTCAAAACTACTACGAGATTATGAATCAACCTCCACTAAAATTTAGTACTATACTTGGATATGAGGAAGGATACCAAGAATAACATAGCCACAATGCTAGGCTTCAAAAAAAAAGAAAACAAAAGAAAAAAAAAGAAAACCTATCATTTAGGTGCCTTAATGCGATAAAAATGTCATGCGAAAGTGCTGGTTACCTTTTATTGAAAAAAAAAAAAGAAGCTAAATTAGCCACCAAAGTAGTGATCCTAATGGTTGAAGAGATAAAGGACTCACCGGTCGTAATTAAATAGCTTACAAAGGAATATACATGACAAAGTGAGATATTGATACATCATTATATTATGAATACTAGGCTGATGCAGATTAATTTGTTCTTTGGTTGAAAAATCAAATTGCAGATGAACCAATATAAGTTGCTTTTGGGACAAAAATATATGAAGATGTATATGCCAAATTCAATATAATAGAGAAAAAGCCATTGCCTTCAAACTTTGAAAGATCAATTAAGAAAAAACAAGAATAGATGCCTGCATACTGGATGCTAACCAATTGGAAATATCTAATAAGCATCGATGGTGGATATGGAGGAGGCCACAAGAGAGGTGCACAGAGGAGCACCATGGTGGTGGAGTCATGTGGCTTAAGGAATGTGATCGATCTAGTTTAGGCAAAGGATAGGCAAAATATTGGACCATGGTGTCTAGTTTCCTAGTTAGGGAGATATGGGTCCTATAGGAGTTAGTCTAGTTTAACATACTATTTGATTAAGTTTTTGTTATGATTAGATTGGTTTTTGTTTGTTAGGCCTATTTTGTATTCTGTGGCTACTTGGTTTGAGCCTTACCCACTTCCACCTTCTCATTTCTTCCTCTTTTTTCCTATTTTTTTCTGCTTTCTTCCTAACTTGGGTTTGGTCTCTACTTCATCTATCAAGAGATGTCATGGTACATTTCCATCATTTTGTTCAAAAAAGCCTTTTTTCTTTAATTTTTAGATCATGATCCTTCAATTGTTTTAGTTCTTAGCTATCATTTCTCAAGATTTAAAAAAAAAACAAATTTGCCATGAAGTTTTCTATGTCATGCAGTCAGTTTGCATGGACTCTTAATAGTAATTCTACGCGGTAGTTATCATATCCTAAGCCTAATACATAAGTAAATTTATGACACAGGTTTCCTATAATAACCCTTAAGAATTATACAGAGCAACATTTAAGTCATAATAATAGGGACAATAATATCATTCTACTAAGTTTTAAAATAAATATTGAATAGAATATTTTCAAACTAAAAGGTCAACTACATCTTTTTCTTAAGCAATTTATTTATTTTCAGTTCTATTAAGGTTAGGTTATTCTATCACCTCTATGCTACCTAATCCCATGACAGACCTATTATTTTTAAGCTCTATAAATAATAAAAATTTCAAGAAATATGTGAGCTAAAGAAGATTAATAGGAATCTTAAAAATGAAAAATTAATATCATGGGAAAGATCCAAGCATTGTTTGGAAGAACTAAGTATTTTACCTAGTTTTTTAGCTATCCCGCAACATCTCCAATTCATTTGGCAAGCATTGGGGCACCAGGATTGACAGGCTGATCAACTATAACTTGAAGTTTTCACTCTTCATGTAACAAAAGAAGGAAAATAGGTGAGGGAATGTTCCAGCGGTTTTCACATGATTTCTGTGTTTGAGCATTTGTTACGTACGTTGCAACATGCGCGCGTGCATAGGTGGATGAAGGTGGAAAAAAAAGATGGTTATCATAGTAATATGTTTCCAAGATGAAAAATATTGAAGCAAAATTAAAGGCCAGAAACAAAATATTGCTTGCATGTTAATTTGTGGATCATTTCCTTGAAAAGGTGTCTTTTGATATTGACAAAAGTCAATGAGACAAGTCCTGATGATAAGTCGCATTTTTATCAACCTCTAACAAAAAGATGTATGTGGCAACTGAGTTCACTTTGGCTAAACAGAGCGTAACACTAAATGTGTCAATGTGTGCTCAACTATAGAAGGAACGAACTCTAAGGAGTCGTAGGTAGAAAAGAATTTTAGTCACCGTAGAGTTCTTCACGAACTAAGATTATTTGTACCGATACATAAAAGGTATATAAAAGAAACATGTTTGACTCACTTTAATTAGATAATCCCCTCTTCATCTTTTTCATATCTTTTGGAAATCTTAGGACATCGAAGCATCTTATAAAATGCTACCAAATGCTCTTTATTGACTTAAACATAAAAGGATCGCACACCAGGATGGATCTAAGTTCTAGTCCTCTTCGGTTCTCTCTTTCTTTATTTTTTAATCTTTTCTATTGACCTTACAAGTTTTTTCATTTCTTGATTCTATCATTGATATAAGTTTTCTATTATTATTCGAAGATGTCACTGGATTTGGATAAAAATACTCAAATATCAACTATTCTTCCAACCATATACACAAGAGAGAGATATAGGCTTAGTTATATTTGAATGTAACTAAGTTTAGGATCTAGTCATCTTTGTCACCCTTAGTTCCATATGAATCATGAGCCACCTTACTTTTTATACTTTTTTCATCTTTGAAATTTGTGAACTATATATATTCAAGGTTGAAGAAGCTGACTAGATCCAAACTAGTTATATTAGAATATAGCTAAATCTACCTCCTCTCTCTCTATATATATATATATATATATATATATATATATATATATATATATATATACATATATATATATATATATATATATATATATATATATATATATATATACATATATATATATATATATATATATATATATATATATATATATATATATAAGCATTTTGAATAAAAATATCATGCAGCAAAAGACTTAAAAAGGTGATAGAAAGTGAAACTTGTTCTATAATTCTTTTGAAATTTAAAGATATAGAAAAATTATTAAAAAATCAAAGATTCTGCATGAAATCAGACTTTTGAACATATCAAATTAAGTTTTCTTCTTCTTGTTTTGCATAGTTGCCCATTTCTAATTAATTTTAGGTAAATCAAAGTATCCTTTCCTCCACTAACTTTTGCTGGTAAATCAAAGAGAAATTAAAGAAGATTTATTTGTGTGTTAGGGAATGGTGCTCCTAAATTGACGCTTTCTCTGGGTCCCTTTATTCTTTGTTTTTGAATATAAGCCACGCCGATTTATCCAAAGCTGTCTTTTTTACCATTGTTGGTCCATTAATGGTTACATGTACTTTAATTTCTCTTATATCTAAAGTTGATCAGCCAATCTCAATGATAGAATTTATGTACATAATCTTATGCAATTTCTCTAATATGATCATCAAAAAGGCAATTGTCTTGTTAGTTTTTTTTCCACCCAAAATTATTTCAAAGGAACAAGAACTTTCATGAATGGCCATATACTATTGAAAATATTCAGCTTAACCAAGAATTGATTGAAAGCTCGACCATAAAGTCCATAGAAACAATGTGGATTAAAGCTTGATAGAGCTAGAGCATATGATAGAATGGAATGAAACTCCAATAGAGCTTATGGGAAATTTTGGCTTTTCTAATTGCTAGATTTATTTGATGTTGAATGCAATTTTTACTCTCCATGCTTGAGGTAATTCTCCAGTGACATAATTGAATGCATGAAGGAAAGAGAATGAAGGATTAATATAATAATCTATAACCTCACCTAAAAAGATAAGTCAAGAAAGCATTTGTACTCCTTGATTTTATATATGTATGTCGCTATGGTATTAAACACACTCTAGTACGTGCTAACACATCGTCCTTCCATTTCCTATAATTTTCACTAAGCTAAAGGTTCAAATCTAAAATTAAAGCTAAATTTAATTTAATTCATAAACATTACAAACCGATCTATGGTGTCCTTAATCCACAGAGGCCATGTGGATCCAATCAACTTTGATATAATTTGTAACAACATAGGGCATCATATTAAAAAAAATAAAAAAAAAGCTAACCAAGAACGTATTATTTAAGCTTCTTAATCTTGTATGAGTACCCATGTGTTTTTTTTTTTTTTTTTTCAGAGAGAACAAATTTTAACAAGAATAAATTAAGTCACTGTCTTGATGTCGCTGTTGTTTAGGAGAACATACTGAAAAAGATTCATATGTTTTTTCTTCATGTAATTTAGCTTCTGTTATCTGGGTTTTGTCGTGCCCTAGATCCACCACGCCACCGCAAAAAATCATTCACCGCAGGCCTATTTCATGTCCAACTACTGATTATCATCGTCTCCAACGTCAGTTTCATTTGACTCTTCTGCAGAAGGTGTACTGGCGTACGATGATGCCATGGTGGTCTATGTGGTCACCAAGAATCCGATTCTCTACCTTCCAAATTCCTTTTTTTTCTTCCTGATTTCTCCCATTTATTCCGCTCGACTGAAAGAGGCCATAAAAGCTTTTACGTGCATGTCCAGTAGTCGATCCTTGCGCTGCAGTAGCCATTTTCTATGCATGCCAAAGTAGGATAGGCTACCTCGCTCCATTGAATTTGTATAACAAGGCTCTGTTTTAAGAGAGATAAATATAATTGCTCATATATAAATCGCTACTGAGCTGGGCTGAAGTTCCAGCATGAACAAGCAATTTGCTGATAAATTATGCATGAAATTTTATATAATTTGCAAACACATACCTAAATCCAGATCACAAACTTGCGCATAGAACGTAAAGCAAATAGAGTTCTCATGCAGCAAAACACGTTTAACAAACACGTACTGCAGCATATATGTTACCAAAAACCTGGTTTCCTTTAAAGAGCAAACAGAAGTCTTTTTTTTAGACAGAAAATGGAGAAGTCGGAGAGACTTCCCCATAACTTATTAATTATAAGAGATGTATGCAAGAAGACATTTTCATTAAGATAAATAAAGAAGAGAATATCCGAGGTTAAATAATAAGGAGGTAATCTCTATCACCTTAATTATTAAGAATGTTCCACTGGCTCATTGCTGGCATAACAGTTTTCTCCTTGCCGGAGTGCATGATACTTGAGCTGCAATTTCGAGAAAGGAATTTAGATATGGGGGACAGTAAGTTTAAACATAACATATATAGTTGCAGCTTTTGAAGCAAATTTACTTACCACTGGAGTTGCAGAAAACGGCCGGGCTTCAACTGGGGTGAAACCTCGGGCCATACTGATCCCAAACACTTGCACACCCCTCGTTGCAGTAGTTGTTGTGTTGCACCATCTGCAATTAATAGCAAGACAAGGACATCAGTTATTCTTAACAAGAAATCTGATCACCAAAATTCTGAAATGGCTAAACACAGATTGCTATGAGCAAACAAAAAGTGTTTCACCTTTAGAATTTTGCTCCTCCTTTGAGGGAGCTTTAATTTGACATGTTGGCTCTCAATATATCTCAGTTACTTGCCTCTCATTCAACTTTTTTTGAATATCTGTCCTTGGACTATTTTGCAGACCTACAAATACACTGTTAAATTTTAAAAATAAAAATAAAGTTTAAAAGTAAAAATAAATTTATTTCTTCATCCTTGGAATATCAATGCATATTTATATATGAAAATAAATCAGTAGTGTGTGAGTGGCTGATTATATTCAGTAGAAAATGAAAAATCAAAATAAGAATGAGTTAAAAGTCAGGCCTGGGAGGCGGTTTCAACCACAGCCTTAAAGGAGAACCGGGTCGCTTCTCATGCGAAGAACTTTGGACCTCAACCCTCCTCCAAGGTACAACCCGAGAGCCTGAACTCCTACGTTCGTCGGTGGCACGATCTCAACGAACGTCAATCAGCTATCTTCAACACAATTCGAAGAAACAAAAAACTGAAATGTAGATCGAAGAAACAAAAAACTGAAATGTAGAAACAAAAAACTTGTGGTTCTACCCTACATTTTCAACCTCTTAAACCTTATTTATAGATTTTTTTTTATTAACGGTCAAAACATTTTTTTTTAATTGTAGGCAATTTATTTATTTTTATTAAATCAGCCGAATGTTCGAACGGCCGAGCGTTTCATTTCATTAAAAGCGGCGGAGCGTTTGAAACGGCCACCGGTTATCTTTTTTTTTTTTTTTAAACGTTGGCCTTTGAATAAAAACGGCCGAACGTTAACAATCCCCTACAAAAAATAAAAACAAAGGAATAATAACCAAATAAATTAATTCAATAAGCAATTTCAAAACTTTAAAATTTACTGTGCTTAGTGCAAGTACCTTCTAGGTTTGAACTTGCATTTAGTATAAAATATACACAGTATGAAGATGAGCTGATCATAATGCGGGTTAGCGCTATCTAGGCCATGCGCTTGCCTTGATTTTCATGAGAGTTACTAGGGATTCGCCCCGGTCCCATAGTCGCGGCGTCACGACTACTCTCACTAAGGTAAATCCTCCAAGGGTATGTGCAACGGAATCATACCTTGCTGAATTTACAGCCTTGGATCTATTAAGAGCTATGCTCAATAAGGTAGATCCTCCAAGGGTACATGACCTCACTGAATTTACAGCCTTGGATCTATTAAGAGCTATGCTCAACCTAACCGTCACAATAAAGCACCACACCATAGGGATGGGATGGAGACAGATTCCTAAAGCGGTGCTTCCAGATATCACCTCAGAGATCGTTTCCCTTTGAACCTTAACCATGGGTTGCCATGATGGTAGGGGTCCATTCTGGTGACTAATATATGGGCTTAAGCCCCATCCCCTCGATGTCTCAAACACCGCAGCCTTCGAAAGGCCTTTGGTTAAAAGATCTGCCAAATTATGTTTAGATCTTACAAACTGCAGTGATATTGATTCTTTCATTTTATTTCTTATTGATTTATACCTGATCAGGATATGATTATTCATCTTTTTATTGGATGTCTGTTGATTTAACAGATCAATCAGAGCTCTACAATCATAATTTAAACAAATTCGAGAAATATTTGGTGAAAGAATATCTATATCATTTATTAAGTCTTTCAGCCATTGTGCTTCAGTGCAAGTAATGTCAAGAGCTGTTAGCTCAGACTCTAGAGTACTTCTAGTGATTATAGTTTGTTTACATGAGCCCCAAGATACTGCAGCTCCTCCTAAAGGAAGAGATACCCAGTGGTGGACTTAACATCGAATTTATCTGTTACCCAATTAGCATCACTATATCCCTCAATCACTTCAGGATAACCAGAATACACTAGAGAATAATTTATGGTTCCTTTAAGATATCTAAAAATTCTTTCTAGGGATTTCCAATGTTCTTTACTAGGATTGCTAGTATACCTACCCTAGAATTACATCGGCTTCTCCTAGGTCTTTCATATCAAACTTACTTGATAAGTAGCTTTTAGTTTCTTGAATTAATTTCAACGATGTTCCTAAGAGTAATATATCATCTACATATAAGCATAGTATTATAAAATTAGTGTCCTGTCTTTTATAGTATACACATTTATCATATTCATTTATTTTAAAGCTATTTTTTAAAATAATTTCATCAAACTTAATGTGCCACTGTCTAGGAGCTTGTTTTAAACCATAAAGAGATTTGATTAATTTATATACTTTATATTCTTGTCCTTTTACTTCAAATCCTTGAGGTTAATTTATGTAAATTTCTTTTTCCAATTCTCCATTTAAAATGCAGTTTTTATGTCCATTTGATGAATTATTAATTTATGGATTGAGGCTAAGGCAATTAGAGTTCTCAGGATTGTTATTCTTGCTACAGAAGCATAAGTATTAAAATAATCTATGTCCTTCTTTTGATTAAATCCCTTTACTACTAACCTAGCTTTATATCTTTCTATTGATCCATCTGGTCTTAATTTTCTTTTAAAAATTCATTTTGTTCCTATAGGTTTGTTTCCAGGAGGTAAATCAGTTAAAATTCACGTTTTATTTTCTATGATTGATTTAATTTCACTATCTATAGCTTCTTTCCAATATGATGATTCTGATGATGTCATTGCCTCATCGTATGTGGAAGGATCACCTTCTGTTAAGAATGTAAAAAAAATCTTCACCAAAATCTTTTTCAATTCTTTTCCTTTTGCTTCTTCTTAGTTCTGGTTCAATTTCTAGTTCTGGTTCTATGGCTTTAGAGGATGATGGTTCAAATTCCAGAGGTCTAGATATTTTAGTCTTGAATGGCATTATATCTTCAAAGAAAGAGGCATCTCTAGCTTCTATGATTGTGTTATCAGATATGTTATTAATCTCTGATTTAATTACTAAAAATCTGTAGGCATTGCTATTTTGGGCATAGCCTATAAATACAGCATCTAAGGTTTTGGATCCTAGTTTTCTCTTTTTGGGTTCAGGAATATTAACCTTAGCTAGACACCCCCACACTTTGAGAAAGTCAAGGTTAGGTGTTCTTCCTTTCCAAAGTTCATAGGGAGTCTTACCACTATCCTTAGTAGGTATTCTATTTAGGATGAAACAAGAAGTCAAAAGAGCTTCCCCCCACAAGTTCTCAGGTAAGCCAGAACTAATAAGCATAGAATTTACCATATCCATAAGGGTACGGTTCTTACGCTCAGCTACACCGTTGGACTGTGGAGAGTAGGGAGCAGTCAGTTGATGAATTATCCCATGTTCTTGACAAATTGAGCAAATTCATTCGAGGTATACTCCCCTCCTCTATCAGATCTAAGAATTTTAATTTTCCTTTCTTGTTGATTTTCTACCTCACTCTTATAAATTTTAAATTTATGAAGGTTTCGTCTTTAGATTTAATTAGATAACAGTAACAATATCTAGAAAATCATCTATGAAGGTCACTAAGTACCTATTGCCATCACGAGTTGCAGTCTTAGTTGAGTTACAAACATCACTATGTATTAACTCCAAAATTGACGAATTTCTTTTTACTGATTTGAATGGATTTCTTGGTTGTTTAGATTCAGCACATATTTCACATTTAGACATATCTAGATTCGATTTAGGAATTAGTTTTAAATTCATCATATGTTCGACCTTTCTTAGGTGTACATGACCCAACCTGGCATGCCACTGATTTTGATTTGATTTATTCACAAGATAAGATTGATTCTCAACTTTACTAATAAAAGGATTTATTACATTCAATTTAAATAAGCCTTCACTTACATATCCTTTTCCTATGAAGGCATTATTCTTAGTTATTACAACTTTATTACAATCAAGAACAATTTTGTATCCTCTCTGAACTAGCTGAGATCCACTGACAAGGTTCTTCCTAAGATCAGAAACATAAAGCACATCCGTCAAGGTGAGAACTTTTCTCGATGACATTTTCAGGTTCACTCGACCTTGTCCTTCGACCCTAGCGGCTGTGTTGTTCCCTAGAGTCACACTTCCTCTACTTGAGTCCTAAGGATAGAATCATCTTGTCCTTCAACTACGTGAGCTTGGGGTCCAGAGGAAGCAGAGGTTTGTGAAAGGGCTCCCTTTTCCAATAAAAGCAGTCTCTAGCAAGATGATTTATCCTCCCACACACGAAACAGAATCTTTTACTTGGACCTTGGGTTGGCTGGCTAGGTCTAGTATTGTGTGTTTTAAAGGTTTCACCCTTGGGTTTGAACTTGTTTGTTTTAGGATGGTAGGGTTGGTTCGATTGTTTTTGGAGGTTCGATCGAAATTTAGGCTTTGACCTTCGTTTAGAATTGTTGTTGGTTTGGTGTTTTTCGGTTAGATTGGCTTGGACACTTGGAGTTTTATTTTGAAGGGTTTTAGACCTATGTTGGTCTTCTATCCTGATTGAGTTTAGAAGTTGAGCCAAGGTTAGCTCTCCTTGTTTTTGAAGCTGACTTTTGACAAAGCCATTCCAAGAAGGAGGC
The DNA here is from genome assembly GCA_900491605.1 of Calamus simplicifolius. Classification (NCBI taxonomy): domain Eukaryota; kingdom Viridiplantae; phylum Streptophyta; class Magnoliopsida; order Arecales; family Arecaceae; genus Calamus; species Calamus simplicifolius. Next base: position 1,027,704 of record UESW01003931.1, on the reverse strand, counting down.
ATTTTATCTAAGAGGCTAGAAACTTTAAAACCTTCAGAAAATTTGCCTTCATTGGCTTGAAGTTTCCTAAGGTATTCTTGAAATTTATGAATTTGGTCATTGATAGGCATGTCATCTACCATATTGAATCTGAGGAATGATGCGGTATTAAATCGTTCTACTCCAGCATCATCAAGTCCATATTCAGACTCAAGGTTATCCCATAATTCCTTTGAATTTTTAGCCGATAGATAAATGTCATAGAGAGAGTTGGACATGGCACTAAGGATTCTACCTTTACATAGATAATCCTCTTCAGGGGTAGTGGTTGACATTGTGCTAGAGGAACTGGTAGATGATTTGTCAATCACTGACCAAAGACCTAAGGTAGTTAGCCAAAATTTCATTTGGCTTTGCCACCTCCTAAAATGGGATCCATCAAATTTTTCTGGTCTAATACTAACGATATCATCCCTAAGGGTAGCTATATGGTCCAAACTAGATTCAGAGAGGATGATCTGAAAAATGAAAATGATTTTGTTACAAAGTTGTTTGAATAATTCAAATATTTTTTTTTTTTTACAACAAGAGAACAAGATATTTTGCTACAAGTGAAAGAAAATTAAATATGTATTAAATATGCAATGTAAATAAATTATAATTAATTTGCAAATCATCCTTGGAATATATCAATGCATATTTATATATGAAATAAATCAGTAGTGTGTGAGTGGCTGATTATATTCAGTAGAAAATGAAAAATCAAAATAAGAATGAGTTAAAAGTCAGGCCTGGGAGGCGGTTTCAACCACAGCCCTAAAGGAGAACCGGCCCGCTTCTCGTGCGAAGAACTTTGGACCTCAACCCTCCTCTAAGGTACAATAGCCTGAACTCCTACGTTCGCCGGCGGCACGATCTCAACGAACGTCAATCAGCTATCTTCAACACAATTCGAAGAAATAAAAAACTGAAATGTAGAAACAAAAAACTTGTTGTGGTTCTGCCCTACATTTTCAACCTCTTAAATCTTATTTATAGATTTTTTTTATTAACGGTCAAAATATTTTTTTTTTAAATTGTAGGTAATTTATTTATTTTTATTAAATCAGTTAAACGTTCGGCCGTTTTATTTTTAAACAGCCGAGCGTTTCATTTCATTAAAAGCAGCGGAGCGTTTGAAACGGCCATCGGTTATTTATTTATTTTTTTTAAAACGTTGGCGTTTGAATAAAAATGACCGAACGTTAACATACACAGCACTTAAATAATCAGCATGTAAGTTTATTGCTTCTAATCAGCACTGCCAGCTTGAAGACATGGCCATGAAACAAGCCTCGGTGTAATATAATTGAGGACAGGCTTCTCAGATCCCTGGTCAGCAAGATAAAGCCTGAACAAGCATAATATAACATAATTGATTATTTTGCATGTCAGCAGCAATTATTCTTAATAATATCACATATATCAGCTACTAAGTGTTTAAAACCAGGGTATAGTAGATTGGAAAATAAAAAAGTACTTTGAGATCTTTCAATTCTGAGGAGGTTATCCCTGTAATCCTAAACTGCTGGCGCGCGTGAATTTTGCCCGTGTGTAACCTCAACCTTCAACCCTCTACGGGCCTTCCTTAGCTGGAATTATTGGTGCACCAAAGGTGAGAGAGCATGAGAACAATTAGAATGGTCCAAAAGCTAATTAAAATCAGAAAACCGTTTCCCAGTAGTCAAATGACATAGAATGAGTCAAATTTTCCGCTGTGAGAACTGGCAGCGACGACGACGAGGAAGGGACGTCCGATAGCCTTGGCTCCTGCCATCGGCCACCGCTTTTCCCGCCGCAGCGCTCGCCGCCGCGCGGGTGGTTGTCTCCGGCCTGGCCTCCTCTGTACCTGGACATGGTGGTGGTTCTGCCCACAAAGAGACCAAAACCAAAACAAAACAAGAAGAGGAAGTAGAGGGGAGAAGAAGGAACGGGATTATGTGGAGTGGATTATTCTCCACATATACGGGCGAAGGGAAAGAGCGACGAGGGCGCTGAAATGGTGTGTGACGTGGGATGGCGGCCCTAAAAGTAGAGCTCGCCTTGCAATTAGTGCAGTTTTGAGGTAACAAATTTTGTCGTTCTCATTATTATTATTATTATTATTATTACTATTATTATTATTATTTTGTATTATTAATATATTATTATATTATGCACCAATGGTCCCACAAAGCATTCACTGTGATTTTATTTTACTTATATTAAGAAAGGGAAAGGCCATAGGTGGCCACACGTACGCTTTAACAAAAAAAAAAAAAACATTATCTGCATTGACCAAGACTTCGTATGCAGCAAACGAACGCCAGCCAACTCAAAGGGTACCATTGTTAACCTCGAATTTTACTTAATTAATCCTCTCGTTCTTTGGTTTCCTGGGTCTCCGTTGCTGCCTCCGTCTTCTCTTCGTTCTTGGACCTGCACTCTTTCAGAGCATGGACCAAGCTCTCGAGACAAGCCTCAACGTTCTCCTCAGCGGCTCTTCCCACCGTCTTGTGCATCAAGTTCTCCGCCACGTCCGCCGGCGTGATCTCCTTCTCCTCCATCAGATTTCTGATGGTCTCGAATAGCCGATGCTCGTTGACACCAAGGTAGTTCCTCGCCAGCACCATGAACCCTTCAAAGCCGCAATACGACAGCTCGATGTGCTTGTCCATCCTCCCTCTCCTTATCAGCGCTGGGTCCAGCTTGTCGGCGTGGTTCGTCGTGAACACGATCAGCCGCTCGCCGCCGCACGCTGACCACAGTCCGTCGATGAAGTTGAGAAGCCCCGCCAGCGTCACCTTGTTCTCCTCCTTGTCCTCCCCCGTGATCGCCTTCTTCTTATCCTCCTCGCTGCCTCCCTCCGACGAGGCCTTGCTCTTCCGCTTCCCCGACAGGTCGAGGGAGCAGTCGATGTCCTCGATCACGATGATGGACTTGCTTGTCGTCTCGATCAGCAGCTTCCGCAGCGCACTGTTGTTCTTCACCGCTGTCAGTTCCAAATCATACACGTCGTAGTCGAGCAAATTAGCCATGGCGGCGATCATGGTGGATTTCCCGGTACCGGGTGGGCCGTAGAGGAGGTAGCCTCGCTTCCATGGCTTGCCGATTCTAGCATAGTACTCCTTGCTGTCCCTGAAGGCCTGGAGGTCTTGGATGATTTCGTGCTTCTTGTCAGGATCCATGGCCAGGGTGTCGAAGGTGGCCGGGTGCTCGAAGGGGACGTGGCTCCAGACCAGCTTCATGCGCTCATACCAGTCGTAATTGGGGTTGTTGGTGAAGAGCTTGCGTTGTCGCTTTCTGACGCCGACGGCCTTGCCTTCCTCCAAGACGCGGCGGACGTAGGAGCCGTGGATGAGATTGCGGTGGCGGCGGTGGAAGGTGAGGCGGTAGAAGCGGCGGTCCTCGGGGGCAGGGAAGATGGAGAAGGACTGGGTCTTGGGGGTGGTCTTGCTCGACGTCCACCAGACTCTGGCGCCGTGGAAGTCGTCGGTGATCTCCTCGTGGTCGTCCATGCTGAGGACGAGCTGGGCGCCGTCGCGGTCTGTCTCGGCCTTGAGGCGCCTGGCGCGATCGGAGGAGGAGGCGCCGAGATAGGCTTCGATGGCGGCGTAGGCCTCGCTGCGCTTGAGCCGCTCGCCGGCGTACTCGGCGAAGGTGATCTCGATGTAGGGGTAGACGAGGCCGACCAGCTTGGAGGTGTAGGTGGAGACGTAGGTATCGAGCTGTGAGGGGAAGTACTGGCGAGCCACAGCCCACAGGAACATGAGGCTGGCGATGGCGGATCCCACACCAGCCCAGCCCTCAGCCAGCCATCTTCTATCTTAAGGTCTCTCTCTCTCTCTCTAATGGTTTCAGACTCTTGAGCAATGTGTTATATATATATATATAGAGAGAGAGAAGAGGAATTAGGGTAACTGCTGGTCAAATTTAAATAGGTCCTAAAATATTTTTTTTTATTTGAATTGTCAGAAAAGAGTGTTTGAGTTGTCAACTTGAAAGTGAGGGCCGAACTTGCTGTTGAAGAACTCTTTTTTGTTTTTTGTTTTTTTTTTCCTTGTTTTGACTGGAACATTAATTAATGAAGAATACTCATTTTTATAATTGTGTTAGTTCACAGAAACTTGACAAAAAGTGGAACCATGCGGGCAGGGAAATTTATGACACAGAGGTGTTAGGATATTTTTTAGCATACAATAAAAAAAAATCAATTTTGAAACAAACCAAAGGGTAATTGGAATGGATATTTTTGTATTTCAAATTTTTAACAATATTGGGAGCAAGGATGGCTCCCAATGGATACCGGCAGTTTTTTTGAGTCCTGATTTTAGATTTTTAATTTTTTTTAAAAAAATCTATATATGTTACTGACCACTAAGTGACTCCTAGATAGGTTGTCGCTTATTTTGTGATGATACTGCAAAAGCAATCATTATTTGTATCTTTTAATTTTTAATGTAAAAGTTATCTTAAATAGAAAACTCTCAATTATTTCTCACAAACAATTCATTAAAAATTCCTTATGTTCAACTTCTTATTTGCTTCTTCTCTTTTTAAGCTTCAGTTATTTGGTCCTCAATATATAGCTAGCCTTAAAGAAGTATAGCCTCTAAAAATATTGTAAATATTAAACTTAGGAATCACTACATTAAAAAAAAAAATCAATTAGTGTGCCTTATCTAACCAAATCTTTCTTCTTTTTTTTTCCTATTTTTTTTTTCTTCCTACTTTATCCTTATATGCTGCTGCTTCAAAAATTTTAAAATAGTAAGGCTTTGCAAATGGATTCCATTTCTTTAATTAATAACTCTATGCATCAAGTGAAGGAACTAGAAATATTTAATGGGCTCAACTACATAAGATAGAGATTGTGATTTATTGCTAACTTATCATTACCAAAGTTTTCATGTGCTAATAACACCATATCTACGAAGCAATTTATCTAAAAAAAAAAATGTACATTAAGATGTAGAAAATTGTTTTAAGAATTATATTTGTTGCTATGTTCTTAATGCGATGACAAATTCGTTGCTCTCAATTTTTGCTACAAATATGCAACTATAGTAGGGCTATGAACAACTTTTCGATAGAGGTAGGTTTATGAACAAGCCACAAATTATTTCATCTTGTTATATGATTATACTGACTTCAAATTGGATGATGCTTAATCACATAAATTCATGTACTATAGTCTCCTATGCATGATATTACTTATTGAATATGGAGAACTAATTAAAGACAACTTCTAAATTTCAAATAATTAGCAAATTCCCTCGCTTGTGAAAGCATATTTTGAAACATAAGTAAAAAACACTAACTTTAAATAAATAAATCCAGCATATCCTAATTGAAGATGAGACTCAAAAGAAGATAGATATGCTTGAGAGTTAAGAAAAAATAAGAAAATATCTATAACATAGAAAAACCAATATCTAATTTTAAAAGAAAAATCAGTATCTAATTTTAAAAGAAAGTATAGAAGAAATTTTTTAAGTCTAAGAAAGACTTCAAGAACACGAAGGATTATAAAAATAATCCTACGAGATAATGTTGTTATTACAAAGGACAACTATAATAGGAAAAAATTAAGCTAAAATTATTAAAGAAAACATGGTAACCATGTTCACCATGATCCTTATGGCTAGCATAGAAGAAGGTTGTTAGATTGACTCTAACCCTACTTATCACTAACTCTATATAAGAGTATATTTAAAACTTATGAGGCCACCAATTGCAAACAAGCTATGTTCATGGACAGTTTTTTTATAAGCGTATTTATGGATAAAAGGTATTATTTAACTTTTTTTCTCTTCTAAAAAAAAAGTACCATAAAAATTATAAATCATATTTTTAAACTTAGAAAGAGTTTTGATTATGGCTTCCATATTATCTTTGAATATCATAAATTTATTATTTCTAAAAAGGGATCATTTGTGAGAAAAGGTTATGCTACAAATATTATAAACTTGCTTATAATGAATATTAAAATTTTGAATTCTACTCATAATCTTTGGCATTATAGATTGAGTCATATAGAAAAGAAAACTACAAGTTTAATAAATAATTAATTTTGATTTAGTTCCTAAATTCATTTTAATTTTCTATATATAAATGTGAATTTCGTAATCAAGCCAAATTAGGTAAGAAAACCTTTAAAGCTGAAGCTAGAACCATTATTTTATTAAACATAACAATGATATACGTGATAATAAAGGATTGGACCTAAGATTAATATAATAAAGCTGAAGCTAGAACCTTGTTTTTTTTTTTTTTGTGATAGGATTAATATATGGACCTAAGATTCCATGATTGCTCACAAAAGCCGTGGACACAACGTGAATCCATATGTTCTTTTTTTTAATTTTTTTGGTTGGCCCCCTTTTTTTCCCCATATCTCGACGAATTTTTCTTAAAAATAACTCGAGAAAGCGGAGAAACCGAGTTGTGTTGGTATTATTTGACTGCATGATGAGTAATACAAACTCCATTTCCATTACGTCACGTATGTATTACTTTTGTGATCGACGCGTTTGAATGGCGATGGAGCAGGCGAAGAATTGTGCTCGGTGGCACCCAGTGGAATATAGGCCAGATGGTGGTCCAAAAAACGAACGAAATATCAAAATGGTGCCATCAGTGGACCAGAAACCAAAAAAGCTGACAGTGAAATCGTGAAATAGTTTCCACAAGAAATTGGATTGGAATCTTAATTTCTTGTGCATTGAATTGAAGAGATTAATTAGACGGATGAAGTATAAGATGGTGTATGTTATCAATAAACTGAAAGCCAAATTAAGAAGCCAATGGTGAAATCGCGAAGAGGTTCCTGCTGTGATTTGAACTGGAATGTCTCTCATATATGTTGAACTGAAGAGACTAGATAGGCGAAGGATAAGGTGTTGCCATCGGTAAACTAAAAGCCAAGAAAGCCGATGGTGAAATTACGAAGAATTTTCTGCAGTGATTTGAATTAATTGTAGAGACTAGATGGATGAAGTATAAGGTGATATTATCGGTGAAGTGGAACTAGCTAGAGAAGCCGATGATAAAATGGCAACGAAGTTTCTACGTACAGTGATTTAATTGGACATATGAATTGAATTGAAGAGACTAGATGGGCGAAGTACAAGATGGTGCCATTGATATATAAACTAAAAGCCAAGGAATTCGATGGTGAATTATTACAAAGAAATTGAGAAGACTAAATGGGTAAAGTATAAGGTGGTGCCATCCGTGAACTAGAGCCAAGGAAGCGGATCGATGGTGAAATCTCGAAAAAAAATAGTGATTTGGACTGAAATCTCCCATCTACATTGAATTGAAGAGATTAGATGGTGAAGTATATAAGGTGGTGCCATCGGGAAACATAAAGCCAAAGAAGCCAATGGTGAAATCGCAAATAAATTTCTGCAGTAACTTAGGCTGAAATCTCTCATGCGTACGTATTGAATTGAAGAGACTAGATATATGTAATTTGGTCCAATTATTTGTCAAGAAATCTTCACTAATGAATATCCTTCATAATTTTCTACACTTTAATAAATGATAAAAATATTTTAATTTACTGTATATTATATTAAAATTGGATATTATTCCAAAATATTAATTTGATAAGGAAAAATCTTTTTGAATCAGAACTTTCCACATTAAAAGACGGGCACTGCCACTGGACTAGCCTACCCAACCAACATTTCACCAACTTAGTAGAACATGGTGCATTGGCATATGCGTTGGTCCACCACGAAGCTGCATCTTATGTACAACTTTTAACAAAATGACTAAAAATAGTCAAGTAAATTGTTTTGTTGAAAGCTAGTCCAGTGTTAAAAATCAATGGGACGACGAGGAAGCGTGTTAATTACGTTGTTAGGAGCATGGCCATCGCTCTTCGGGAGCTTCTATTCTCCACACCTTCAACTTTTTTTTTTAAAATTTTTTTTAAATTATCTTTTTTTTTATTTATTTCTCTCCATCTCTCTCCAATTTTTGCGGTGCGAATTGAAGCTCCCTCGCTCTTTTGATCACGTTATTAATTTTTGGGTCCACCGTCAATGTTTCAGCGCGCGCGCACGCGCTTTGTATTCTCTTCTTCCTTTCTTGTTGTTCTGCGGTTGACGACGACTTGGACCAAGCTAAACTTGAACTCCAAGCTAACCCCTACTTTGAGCTAATCCATCCAACAATCATTTAATTTGATGGGAAAATCTCAGAAGCTTTTTTTTTTTAATGTATTAATTATAAAAATAAAATAAAATCATCAGCCATTTCATCAATAAAATGTAAAGATTTAACAAAAAATAGCAAAAGAATGAGAATTCCAACGGATTAATTGGAAACACGACATATTCTCACACCATAAGTTTAGCAAAAGAATGTGAAGTAGTTTTGTCCTACCAACTTATTAAGAAGAGTTGAGTAAAATAATAAGAAATAAAACTGAAATAGTAATTTAAAAATGATTAATATGATTTACATAAAATTCGATCGATCCTATCAGAAGAGCTAGAAACCAACAATAATAAATAGAATGCAGGATTTGAAAATCTGAGGTGAGCACAGTAAGTAGCAATGAAAATAATTTTCCACAACTGATCATGCATTCAAAAGCATCAAGTCATAGAACTCTTCGGGCAATCTAACAAAGGATAACCACGAGTCCTTTTTGGATGGACCCATCAAAGAGCTTGGTATACGTTATCGCGCTTATTGCTCTTCATCAACACCATGATGTCACATGTGGTACCTTCATAAACCACCTGATAATGAATACCCATGGCCTTCAGAAGCTAATACATTCAGAAATTGGATTCTTGCACATCTTCGGAATATACCGCACTGGACTCCGAATTCATGCTACCACATCAACAATATGAATTTTTATCCATCTATCAACTTAAGAGACCAATTTGTTCTAAAGGAAACATGATAAGAACTTCATGCTTCCTTGATTTTAGGCATGGATTTTAGGTTCTCTGTCTGACGGATGATTATTTTTATACATAACCAATCTTATGCCTGAATAATGTGCTAGATTACAATAGTTGAACAATTAGTATAACACTATAATCACATTATAAACATGAATCCAATAGAAAAAAATGTTCTGCGATAGCAATGCACCGCATTAAAATAACTCAAAACCAAACTAAATTAAAAAAAAGCATCCAATTAAATAAAAAAAGAATACAGGCAACCAATCACAACTAGTTTTTGATTAAGGCTTATTACCGTAATATCTGCTAAAATCTTGAAATACCTAATACACAACAAATTATTCCAATCTTTTTCCTTCCCCAGTACAAATCATCCTGGTTCTTCAGAAATATTTTTGTCCCTGTTGGCTAAGATGACTTCAGAAATATTTTTGTCCATATTGACTATGAACATAGACCAGCAACCATGAATACTGACAAATATCAAGCCTCCATGGAGCAATTTACATATACTACATGATTGTGTTAAGGGGGGAAAATACTTAGCATAAAGCAATTCAACACCAAAATCTACCAGTACTTGGTTAGCTTCCAAGATCAGGAGGTTACAAATTTTGGATTAGCGGAATAATTGAGCAGCTCGGAACTGAAATCCCAATAACTCGTTCAAGGGTGCAAAACTAAATGATCAAAAATAAAAAACAAAGAACACCTAAAGGCTCCGATCTATCAACTCATAAGACAACAGATGATGCCATGAAGGTATTTTTCCTGGATTAATTTAAAACTCAACGTATAAAGAAATTTTGGTGGAATACAACTGCCACTGCACAGCATGAAGCACTTCTTGAATGCACCTAACTGTCACAACTCAAAATCCACCAATAATGGGGTTGATCTGCACGCACGCACATCAATCACTCATGACCTCACTTCCATCAGAGTCACCAGATGCATCAATGAGATCTCCAAGTTCTTCACTCTCTTCATCAATTTCCATTTCATTTTCAGATTCTTCTTCCTCGCTGTCTCTGTCCTCATAAACAATTGGTGAAATCTTTTCCTCATCAGCCTCATCATCAGGGACCTGAGAAGAGGAGCGTGGCTTAGAGCACAGAAGTATTAGTCCATTAATAATCTCACTACCACAGCAAGCGGCAGAACTCACCCCAGCAAACAAGTAATCTAAACAAGTAGAAAGCTGAACAGCTGAATTAAATGTTGAAATCCTTGAGTCAATAAGCTGCAAAACGAAAAAAATTAATAGTGATTGGCTAGAAAGAATCCAGTCGTGGTGAAAAGCAGTTGCAGTTCTTTCAAGCGTTCATTCAAAAGAAAACAGGGATGAACCATATTTGAAAGAATCCTTTGTGCCATGCTATTACGCATTTGAAAAACAAAATTGCTGCCGATGAATGCTAGCCTACACTCAACATACCCAATTTCATAGTACTTGCATTTGGTCTTAAAGAAAACATCATTTGCCATTTGCCAGAAAGCTGAAAGGCATTTCTCAGGCAAACTGATAGAGGCCCATATCAGGGGTTCCAACAACAGAAGACTAAACAAGGCTACCTTACATGACATATTTTTAATGGTTGAGATGGACAAGGTGACAGGTAGTCGGGGATGTTGGATTGCTATGAGGATTGGTACCAAAGCCTGAACCTACCACACTTCACCGAGGAATGGGATAGCAAAGAAAAACTGAAAGATGAGTAATCCAGAATAGATGGTTTTGAAGATTTCTACAAAATTCCAGTAAATGGTACAAGTTTACAAGGCCTCAGATAGACATTTTTCATACCATATGGAGATAGCAAAGGCACATTACTTGCATAAATGGTACATTTCATTGTAACGAAAAAGTTTAGAGAACTGGTACAATAATTCTATATTTTCAATAAAATATATAATATGCACCGCTGTTATGCCTGGCATACTTTTATTCAGACATTGCAGTCTAAGGAAAAAATTTTCTGTTTTCTCAGAGATCAGAAATATGAAGCTCTTCATAAAACAGGGCGATGAGAAATGATATGTTACCTGGTATAAAGAATTCAGAATGAGTAGCGATGATTGTTGAGTTGCAATACTGCTTGCATGTTGACTAAGCAAACTACTTAGCCATCGAAATGCACAAACCAATACTGCACCTCTGTGACAAGAGAGAGAAAATGGGAAATAAATTGCAAGTTGAATGTTTTATAGGAAATTGGAAACAAGAAGATAAAATTGTATCACAATTTAAGTCAGAAGATGAACATAAAGCTACAAAACAATTTAAATCTAAAAAGTGCAAATTAATCTTCCAACAAGATAACAGAACAATTTAATACACTCATACAAGCAAAATTTAAAGAATGGACCTACATTTCTTATCAGCCAAAAGCGATATTCACTTGAATATAAAATTGCACCACACAGTACAATCTCTCTAGTGACTTGAAGGTTCCATGGGAGTTTCTCATCTTGTCTGAGTTCCTCATCTCAAGGTATTTAAATTCCCTGTAGAAGCCTGTGGATCAAATATGTGATAGCCACTAATGGAAGAGAGCCTAGAAGAACTTCAGAAGAAACTGGTTCTTTCCGACAAAGAAAAGGAAGGTCTTCAAGTGGAGAATAGTCCAATTAGAGGCAAATGAGAAAGGAGAAGATTGTCCTGTGGGGAAGGTTCACACGTGCCAACCTTTCAATGCACAAGCAATGAAGACTATGCTTAAAATAGTCTGGAAACCATTGAAAAGCATGCCATCAAAGAGTCAAGAGAGAACCTGTTCCTTTCTTAATTTCATAGTCAAGATGATTGAAGGAAAGCGATTGCAGGTGGACCATGGAGTTTCAAAAGGCAATTAGTTCTTTTAAAGAATTTCCAAGGTAATATTCAGCCATCTGAAATAAAATTCACAGAGTCATAATTTTGGCTTCAAGTCGCAATTAAAAAAAGCCATTACCCAGTTATGTTCTCAACAATTCAAGAGTCCTGGGAGGGGTGAACTGGGGACAGACCTAATTGTTGGCATGCTTTTACACAATGGCAGCCCAGGACTTGAATATGTGCCACTGCACTTGTTAGTCCAAGCCTTTCCCACTGCACCAAGGGATGGCCCCCATGGCTTCCAGTTCACAATCTGCCCTCAAATGTGTGAATTAAGGAACAGGGTGGAAGTAGAAGATAAGTTGAGGAAAAACTGAATCTGAGGATACAGACACGGATGAAATATGTCGAGAAAAACATATAAGGGCACATCTAAATATGAAAAGCAATCAAATTTCTGTTATTTCTATGGTCTTTTAAAGTATAATAACAGAGATTGTATCAAAGAAATTGGAGTTGATGGAAGCAGGGAAAAATTCTCAACCTCAATATGTACCTTTGCTTTGAGCAAATCCATCTAAAAGTACGAAGAAGTTCATCTTAGAGAAGTATACTGAAGAAAAAGAAGAACAATATAATGTGACAAATATGCAGCAGAAACTCAAGCTTCATGAAGAAGCTAGCCGTAGAGAGAACACGGAAGGGGAACGAGAGATGATGTTGTGTCACAACCTAAACTATCTGATCTGATTAAGTCTAATAATTCAGTGGAGATTAAACAAAGTTTTCAAACTACCACAACAATGGAGAGTTACTGAATAAGAAGTTCTATCAGAAAATAGGAAGGAATTTTCTGAAAAGAAAAGGGAGGTGCTTATGGCAAATAGTAATGGTAAGCCTTTCTAAAAGTGCAGATGCTTGTCATGGGTCAAGACAAAGCCTGGTTTGCAATATGACTAAAAACAGAAATAGATATGAACAAATTTCAGCCTGACAAGATTATTAGCCAGCAATAACAGTAGAAAATGAGAACGCAGGGTCTTCAAAGAATACAAAGTTAAGCACTTCTCATAGTGGAACACAGAAGCATGGCCAGAAAGATAGGACAAGTAGAGTGTCAGTGATAGATTAATTGGAAACAAAAGAAATTCTGATAATCAGGTTGAGGACTTGAGTAAGAAAAAATGTAAGCATTCAGTGGTATAGGAACAGGAAGAAGTTAGTAATGAAAGATCGGCAATAACTGGTTTATACCAGCCTTGCCGGGAACTATGAAAATATTAAGTTGGAAATGCCAAGGGCTTGGGAACCCTTGGATGGTTCAAGCCCTCAAAGATTTAATTAAGGGGAAAGTTCTCACATTGGAATTTCTCATGGAAACAAAGCTGGGTGAAAGAGCAAGGGAAAATAAATGCAAAGTATGGGTTTCCAAAATGCTTTCATAATGCCAAGCAATTGACTATCAAGTAGATTAAGTCTGACATGGGAAGACTGTGAAATACTTTTGCAGAATTATCCTAAACATCACATTGATGTAACTGTTGGTTACATAGGAAGCAAAACAAGCTGACAATGATTTTGGGCACCCAGAGCAGTCAAGAAAGAATGGGTCTAGGGATTCATAGAAATTTATAGCTTGAAGAATGAATTTACCATGGTTATATACAGGCAAATTTAGTGAAACAATGAAGGCAGAAGAAAACAAGGGAGAGTAGATAAATAAGAAATAAATTTGCAGAGATTTAGAAAAGCAGTAGGTGAGAGTTATTTTCATGATTTGGGTTTTGAAGAGTATAAGTTTACATGGAGTAATAAGAGACTTTGTGATCATAATATAAAAGAAAGATTACATCAGACATTCACAACTCTAGAATGGAGAAACATATACCCATCAGTAATAGCACAACATCTTACTTGCAGTGTCTCAGACCATAACCCTTTGCAATGATTCAAGTCTCGACTTGAGACCGCTGAGATGTTTTTGTTCAGAACCAATCTCGGCCATCCCGTCCTGTTCCATCTTGGCCATAATACTTTATGGTGTCAATTATAAATAGACCTAATTTTTTATAAAAATATAACTTTTAAAATTCAAATATGTTTGAAAATTAATTAAAATACTAAAACTTCATAAATAATTTTTTATTAAAAAAACATCCTGAGCAAGTATTGGGATACTTGACTGGATCGAGGATCAAGAGGAGACGAGAAATAGGACATCTCATTCTATGAAAAAATTGGGACACCTTTTGCACAAGATTTAAAACCTTGGCCCTTTGTTCATTTCTCTTCAAGGTCAAGATCAGCTAATTGGAATAAAGAAAAGAAGAGGGTTTAAATTTGAACCAATGAGGACTAGGTCCAATAAATGTGGGGACGTGATAGATAATTCATAGAATATGAATCTTATATGAAGTAACATGGAGTAAGTTTTTCAAAAGATAAGAACTATGTGAGAGAAGTTCAAACAGTGGAACAAAAATAACTCTGGAAAGCAGAATCAGTTGGGATTTTCTGGTCTGATCATGCTTGCGATGATTACTTGATCAAATTAGAAACCCAAAAATAAAATTATATTCAACCAACTTAACAAGGATCCTATTTCAGTGGAGAAAAGAGTTTGAATCTCCCAATGAACCTTTTTATAAGCTGAATTCCAGAGCAGCTTTGTTTGACAAAAATCAAGCAGGAATTGGATGAGTCATTAGAGATTACAAAGGATACTTAATTGCTGCTTTCTCTAAACAAGTTCCGTATGTGAATTCTGCAGAAGTTACAGAAGCCACAGACCCAAGGAAAGCTCTTAAGTTGATTACATACCCTCGATTGCAGGTTTGATAGTGGAAGACACTAGAATATTAAATCGCCATACTGTTCATTTCCCATGTTAGAAGAGAAGGAAATGAAGCTGCTCACAATATGGCGAAGGACACTTAATTGCTGCTTTCTCTAAACAAGTTCCCTATGTGAATTCTGCATAAGTTACAGAAGCCACAATATGGCAAAGCTGGTAGTCTTCATTAAAGATTAGGTTGTTTGGATAGAAGAGCCACCTTGCTTCCATTAGGTACCCCCATTGGTTTGAGAACTACAGATATGAAAAGTGAAATGCTATGCAGATGTCCACAGACAACACAGGAAGGTTGCAACAGACTACAGAAAGAAATTATGAGGAATAGATGCTTCAAAGTTCAAAAGCGATGGGATCTGCATACTTCTACAATATATAAGTAATTAAATGCTTGGAGAGGCATTGTAAAGAAAACTTCATCTAGTTCTGGAAATGGACATTGTTGCAGATAACATATTCTGAAGTGTCTTTTTAATCCACAGATAAGTGGGCTTTAAAAGAAGGATGTGGCAGCTGGAAACGAAGGGTTATGCCAAAGTGGTACTATCTCCAATAAATTCTACCTTTTATAAAGGAGTCCAGAGCAAAGAACCTCCCCCAGAATCCACTCTTTTATGCAGAAGTCAGGAAATGAGAAAGTCATAATTCATGAATTAGTGTTGTGAAGCAAAAAGGAGAAAAGTTTTCAAGGCAATTTATATGGACAATAACATGCCCAAATTTTTTTGATTTCTCTTCCTGAAATTTAATTTTAATAACCAAAGTAAGACACAGTAAACTCCTGTATGTCCTAGAATAGAATTAAAAATTAAAATGAAAGGATAATTATTAACCATGCAGTCTTTTGAATTCCTTGACCATACTGTATTCTGTTTGTGATGACTATATAGTCATACTGCATATAGGTCGAAAAGGCAGGCTATTTAACACTGTGACAATATATCAATTAGCATTTTACAGCTGCATATGTGGCTCATTTAGCATTGTGAGGGCAAACATATGGCACACTCTTATAAATATTACTATCAGTATTATGTACTAAGTATTAGGCACTAATTATTAGTTGTTATTGTATTAATATTGATACTATTATCCAAAAAAAATGCTATCATCATTATTGTTTGTATGGTACTTAATGTATCTTATTTATTTTTATATAGCTAAAAAGTTACTAACCACATATGCACCTACATATACTGCCAGCATCCCATGTATGCACTATCCCTTGACAGCCTACATACTACAGCTGCATTTTATAACACCGGAAATCTATAAATGGTGGCACCGAGTAAATTTCTTGTTATAAATTTACTTTCTTTGCTACAGCATTCAATACCACAGCTGCATTTTATAGCATTGCAGATCTCTAAATGGTGGCACCAATTAAATTTCTTGTTATAAATTTACTTTCTTTGCTACAGCATTCAATACCTTTCAGTTTTCAGTTGTGCAGTTGTAGTGAAGCACAAAACATGTGTATGGTTGCAACAGAACATAGTGTGCATGAGCAGAAAGGAGAGGTAAATAGGCTTTACTTCATGAGCAACTTAGATAATTCAACCTTCCTACAACAAATAATCTTAGCAACCCATACATGCAGGAAACAAATTTGCCTCAATTCAACAATATGCATTATCAACCTCATTTAAAAACAAAATGTTACCTTGTTGGGAGCATAGATTTAAGAGATGCTAAAAGTTTGAGAACTTCTGCTGGATTTAGAAGTGAGACTGATTTTTCAATAACCTGAAAATAGGCATCAGATCTACAAGTTTATAAATCTCTACAGGATGGTCATTTAACAGGAATTA
Organism: Calamus simplicifolius; assembly: GCA_900491605.1. Lineage (NCBI taxonomy): Eukaryota > Viridiplantae > Streptophyta > Magnoliopsida > Arecales > Arecaceae > Calamus > Calamus simplicifolius. The sequence goes on along the minus strand of UESW01003931.1, from coordinate 1,011,291 downwards.
GCATCAATTTTCAATCCATTTTCACTTTCACAGTGACATTATTAAAGCAAAACAAGGCAAACCTTTTCATCCCTCGTGTACAAACAGTTCAAAAGCAATGCACGATCTTCAGCATGTAGTGCTTGCTTAAGCAAAACATACACTGAATCTGCACTGGGGGGCTTTAAAGTTGGAGAAGGCTCCTGCTTGGGGCTGCTCTTTGATTTGTCATCATTAAGCAAGTCTAGGCTTGCAAGTTTTTCCTCCATAGTTGGCTCATCCAAATTAACTTCACCACCAAGTTCTTGTATTTCCCCTAGTAAATGTATCAAAAAATAATTATAAGGTTAGTCATCAAGAGAACATGAACCTATTTGACATTCAATTTCCTTTATGAACAAAACAGCAGTTCAATATCACATTATGAATGACCAAAGAAAAACAATTTCTACTTTAATTTAGAAAATGCATAATAAAAATAGGACCATTTTGGAGAACAGGGTTTTTCTGCACATGTACCCTTGCAAATGTGGCTTATTGCATATTTACCCAATGGCCCTCCAAAAATCATTATTAGCATATATGCCTCTCAAATCATCCTATTTTTTGCATGGATGCCTCTCCCATTAGATTATCGGTTGGATAATAAAAATCATGTTGGGTACCATTTCACACTATTACCCTTTTAAATTAATACCCCTAAAATTCTAACATACAGTTTGCATCAAAAGAACTACATATTTGCCATAATCCATCTTTGCAAGGATATATATATATATATTGCAAAAAACAAATAAAAGAAACTACATGATATTAAAGGAAACTACATGATATTAAAGGCCACGTAACTAGGATAAAACTTGCTCTTTGTTGCAAGTAGCTAGAACAGTTTAGAAATATAATGGACAAGAACAGGTAAGAGCATAAAACCAAAAGATACTTCAACAAAAACTATTCCAAGGTTTTTATTAAAAAAAATTGATAACTCCTGAAGCTTGTGTTGGCCTTTAAGAATTACTCAGTTATTCACTGGTGACGATCAATGTTCGGAAAGCAGAGTTGGTTGACTAGGAGTACAATTTGGTCAATTTTAGTTTTTACCTATATTCTGGACCTAGTGCACAATTCAAAAGCGTCAACACATAGGTTGATAAAATGCCTAGCTGGTGGCTTCATTAAATGCATAGTTGGAATGTTTGGGCAGTCAAGCAAACATTTGGAATTCAAAATCCTCGAATTTTATGAAATGAATATGTCTTTAATCTAAAAATCACTAAAATAATAACCCTAACATCTAAATTTCTCCTTTTCAATTGCTCATTGCCTTAAATTCTCCTCTTGCCACTCATGATGTAAAGGACTTAGAGTTATGAGGGCAGCTTGAAAGATGGTCTTCACTAGAAAAGGATGTTACACTTAATGTGGATGGTTGTGATATTAATCTTAAACTGCTTTGATAAACATACTCAAGGATTTGTTAGTGTGTCCAAAATTACTAGATAGTAGAAACACTTCATAAGATATGTAGAAAAATTGTTGAAAATTCAAGTTTTAAATAAAATTAGAAAAAGGTGCCCAACTAGTAACAAGGCAACTGATAGGTTGCCATTGGCCAAGCACTTGAGCTGCCACCTTGCCTAGTGGCCTCTAGAGCATCTGGCACCTAAGCAGCCACCTATGACAACCTTGGTAACAAAGCCAAATAATTAAATATTGAATCACAGTTGGAGTTTCAGTTATGACTTTTTAACATCCAGGAATAGAGATAGCATGATTTGCATTATAGCATGCTGCTTACCAGCAAGAATACGATTTCCTTCACTGGAAGGATATGCATCCGATGCTATCCGCTTCTTCACCTTTTTCTTCTTGATTGAAGTGGTTGTTTCCAATTCACGATTCTTGGATCTTCCTTCACTATCTGCTGCAACAGTAAAGCAAACATAAAAACCATGTAGCAGATACTTCAATAGATGATGGTCTTTTCCATTGATAAATAGCGCTGATGCAATCTTGACTATTTAAGACAGGGTTTATGAATTTATAAAACTCCTCCATAAGTTCCTATAAGGGTTCATATCCAACATTATGATCAAATATATACTTCCACCATAATCTATCTACATGTATGCATGTAGGAACCATATCCCCCCAAGTTAACTAGCACTACTTACTTCCAAAAAAAACATGGCAAAAAAAAAAGCACCATTAGGATAAAACATCAAAAAATATTTTCTTGATGCAAACAAAGATTGGCAACAGAAATTATGTCACAACATTATGAAACATGTTGCTTAGCACATACATCATATAGTTTGCTATTACAATATTCCACAAACTTCAACTTACACCGTGGATTGCAGCACACAACAATATTAAACTATACTCAAACCAATATATACCAAATTCACTTGCAATTCACTTGCATTTTTTAACCAAATTGGTCATGTTGGTAAATGGGCCCTGTTAATTTTCCAACAAACTCTGAATCTTCTGCACCCCTTTAAAATGCAAAGCTAATTTGTATATTTTATCCCAAAAAATAGACTAGTTACTTCATAGAAGGCCTTTAAAAACTTTTAAGAGTAGACACAATTGAATGTACTATCCTGTTCCCAAAAGTACAAAGGAGCATTCCTATAGTAAAGAAAATCTCCAAGCATCTTATAACAGGAATTACAACAAATTAACATACATATAACCACACAATTTCTTCTTAACATTCAGTTGAAAACCTTACTCGGCAACTACAAAAAACTCATATTTTTTAATAGATTGGCTTCTTGCATCTCTAGTCCCATCATGATTTCCAGAATAGCATTGTTAATGAGCTCCAAACGAGGTTGCACAATAATATTTTGAATATGTCCACAACAATGAATTTGGAATCACAATTGCAGTCTTTGCAAGAAAACATTTTCTATGAGAAATTATCTAAGGTTGTGCACAATACTTTGCTTTCAACAATCCACTGTGATATGTAAAACAACACCAATTGCAACTAACAACATCATGTAGGGGAGTTTAAATTTTGAATCTTATGATTCTCTTCTGCAACTTCTATTCATTATCAGCTTTCATCTGCAGTAATGCAAATGCAATAATCATCTATGATAGAGAATTTCTAATTTTCAGATGTCATGCATATTCTACCACAGATTATCCTTAATAACAATTGAATAATGCCCTTCTCCTTGATGTGTAGGGACATTATCTCTCTTGAATAGGCTCACCTCCTTAAATTGAAAGCATGTAATAATCATTAAATGCCTAAAAGCATATCCTTCAGCAAGTGAAAATGGACCACCACATACAACCAAGGTTTTAGATCCCGTCGAAGAAAACCATAGAATGACATGCACCGCCATCCCACCCGATCCCAGTGGGCCAACATCCCATGGGACATCCTGTTAGGATTTGAAATCATACATACAACAAAAAAAAGCTCTTGGAAGAGAATCTTGATCAAATTTATAATTCTTGAGTGTTGTGGTTCCATTAACTAGTGTCCCATCAAAGAGCATACATTGTCTAACATCATGTTTGACTTTATCAAAACATCTGGGGGTATTTGGTGACCATTTTGGGATCACTCTAGTAGCTGGTGATCCTAATGTGAGGTGATTTGATCACGAATAATCCACTCACTGTGTTTGGTGTGGTATGTCTAACAAAGGATCACTGGTGATCAAACATCACATGTTTGGCATGCCATGGGAATCCAGGATTACTAACTATAAAATACTAAAATTATTCCTATTATATTTATATTATATTATTTTAATATATATAATAATATAGTATAATAATAACACATATTATTTCTTATATATTTTATTATAGTATAATAATATAATAATATATTATATTAATTTTATATATCATATTGTATGCAAATAAGGAACATTTTAGTAGATTGGTTTTAGCCCAAGATCACCCTAAGGATCACCACCCTTAAGGATGGTGATAGGATAACCTTTCCGAAGGGTGATCAATAAGATAGAGGTGATCTTGGATTACTGCCATGTCAGATCAACTCAGTGCAACCAAATGAGATGATCTTATAACCACCGTCCATGGATCATCAGATCCTGGACAGATCACTCCATATAAGATGGCATGCGTTATTTCTGAGAGTATCAGGGAACAAAGTTATTAGAACAATTTCATCAAGCCTTTTCTTCACCTTGTTCATCTTGAATCTTCATAAAATCATCCTGCACCTTTGAAGTAGTTTTGTGACCTTTGCGACTTTTGCGCTCTGTTGATTTGGCCTCGACATCAACTGGTGCACTTGTCATTGTTATAAAATTGTTATGAAATCTGAAACAAGATATCGTGAAAAACTATTTAGATCCAGAAAAACTACCCACATCCATTTCTCGTTAAACTTGGCCATTTACATCAAGAAAAGTATTTACAAAATAAAGGAAACGAAACAAACATATATATAACATAACTAATTACATACAAGATAACATGTCACTAAAAAATATACGATGCTACTTTGTTCATTTACAATTGGTAATGCAAAACATGCATATCTTAAGATATATAACGTCACAGCCACGACAATAAAAACACGAACCCTAGAACGCAGAGCCGAGGGAGAGAGGAGGCATTACTGGCTGTTGGCTACTGTGGCAAGCAGCACCAGCAGCCACAAGCTGGGAAAGAGGAAGGGAAGGGGGCGGAGGCGCTGGAAAAACCGTAGCCGGAGGGAAGGACGGGAAGGAGAGAGGGGGCAAGAAGAAGAGAGAGAGGAAGGAAAGAGAACAGAAGGGGAAGACTTGCCTCCGAAGTGGACAGAGAGAGACTTCAGGCGTTGCTTCCACCAGCTCCCTCCGCCGCCGGCGTCACCGGTGCCCTCGGGCCGGGGGGAGTGGTGAGGAGAAGAGAGAGGAAAGTCGGAGTTGGAAGGGCCGCCGGCGACAGTTGAGAGCGAGTAAGACGGATTCGACAAGGGTTTAGGGATTCAGATTTTCTTTTCACAATTTTTATTATATGAAAAAGACTAAAATGGCCCTGATTTCGCAACCAATTTCAATCTAAAATTGGCTGTATGATGGGTTAAAAAACCGGTCGGTTCATCTCAGGTTCGGCGGGCGGTTTTTATTCGGGCCGATTGCAATTCTAGTCCTTATAAGAAAGCGGACCGGATGGAACCTGGTTCGCCAATTTTTCAGCCACCCAGCACCGGTTCGGATCAGTTTTTTTTTTAGAACACGAAAGATTTTTATCAATCAGAACAAATTATACATAAACAAAATCAACTAAAAACATAAACGGTTCTCAAACCCCTACCATTTCTTCCTAAAAAATTCCAACATTTCCTACAAGATGGTGAGTGGCTGTACTGCAGATGGTCTCAAATGCATTGCATGGATGTTTGAGCAAAGTTCTTTGTGCCTCTAATAGATGATTAATATTAGAATAGTTTGGTCCTTCATATAGCAACTCATAAATAATTGCTAAAGAATCTTCCTTCAGAGTAACATTTTGAGAATCCAAGAGAGGTAGGGAGAAAAAGAAATCAATTTACACCTGCACTAACAACATGGGATTTGATGGTGGTTGTTGCTGGATGGGAGGGAGTTAGGTTTTTAAAATTGAGATAGGTCGAACCATTTTGACTTAATATCAGCTAATGATTAAGACGCTTGGTCTTTTCCCAATCCATCTCACATTCAGGGTACGTGATATAAAAACTCGAGTAGAAATTAATAGATAGTAAGTATACCGAGTTATAAGCATATACCATATTTTTTCCATCTAATATGAAACTAAATTTGTGGTAACAATTTTTTTTCCTTTATGATGCGGTATCCTTATCGCACACCATAAGCTAACCAAAATCGACTTCCGAACTAGATTATTGGTACTGCAAGGATGGCTCTATGCCATGGTAGGACTCTACCATCGTTCGATGGTAGCCTTTTCTTATGCCCACCAACTTTCGTACACTTGAATCGGCTCTGGTACCATTTGTAATGTCTCAAGTCCATCTATTGGCCCAATTAATCTGTTAGTGGACTGAAACCACATGGCCCAAAAATTCGAACGAAAGTTAATGAGTAGTAAGTAAACTTGAGCTATAAGCACATAACACTTTTTTTTCATCTAATGTGAGACTAAATTTAGGTATCACATATAATCTTAATTTTGAATTGAATCTATTGATCAATTTAAGTCAAATTAGGTTAGTTTCATGAAAAAATTTTAGAACTATGAGCCATCCAGGTTAGATCGAAGCATATGAGACCAAGTTAGGTTAGATCCACAATTCAAGTCATGCATTTGATGATCATCCCTAGCTAACAATATAGTTATTAGTAATCAATATAGAATTTTTTTAATATTCTAATTGGAACATGAATTTTGGTTTGAATTTGGTCGACCGAAAAGAAAAGCAAATATCTAACATCCAAGCATAGAAGCTACAATTTAAAAATAAATAATTAATATGCTTGTAAGTATTATAACTAAGAATATATATGAATAAATAATAAATGCTTAAATATAATTAAATGACAAGAGGAGGAGGGGATTTTATTAGGGTGAGGAGTGAGATGAGTTTATGTAAGTTCATTCGATAGACTAGAATTGGACAGGAAAGATATGATTCAGATTATTATATTTGAGTCAAATATAGTTTAAATCATGTATGCTTTTGTTGATCCCTCTTCCTTTTATAACCTAGGTCTAGTCTGGTCTAGGAAAATTACAAATCTAAAATCCAATAGAATATTCAAAATCAATCTAGCTTTTAATCTTGACCTAATCCAAAAGTCTTTAAAAGGAAAAAAGGTCAAGCTAAATCTAATCAGATCCAAACTTTAGATCATAGGATCTAATTATAGTCCCACCCATAAGCATAAAGTTTAATATGTACTTCTTCATACATTTTGATAAGTACTTCATCTAACCACCAAATGGTACAACAACTCTCAAATGCAACTCTTTGGGCACTAAGATGCATGAAATGTACAATCATGTATGAAAGCACATTCCTACAAAATTTTAATATCAAGTTATATGTATAATACTAGTAAAAGAAACTATGTGAAAATATATATAGAAAATATAACTTAAAAATTAAAGTAATCATAATGTACTACAATATAACTTATCTTACTCTTAAGACATCTACATTATAATTGGAGCTTTTGAAAGATACAACAATATCCAATAATGAAATTATAAGCTTGAAAAGATGAAAATACAAGGAGTCCATACTAGCTAATTCCATTAAGACTTGAGATCAAGAACTTTATGATGGTTGGCAATTTTTAGGAATTTTTTTTTTTGTAGGGTTGGAGGATAATCAATTTCCATATCACGAAGTTTAATTTCTAGTATCTAATGATGCCAATTAGTCTCAATTAACTAATGATATGTGGTAAAACTTTAAAAGATAGAATTAAAAAAAAACATATAAAAGAAATGATAGGAGTAGCCTTTTGAAGATAAAATAAGAGAAAATTGATTACGGTGGTTTAGACATATACAATGTAGACCTTTAGATGCTCCAATTAGAAAGAGTGATCTTTTAACAATCCATGGTAAGGATAGAGATAGAGGTAGACCTAAATAAATATAAATATAAATAATTAAAAAGGACATAACTATTTGTAATTTTAATATCAACTTGATCATGAATAGAGCAGAGTGGAGGAAGCAAATTCATGTAGCCGACCCCATGTAGTTGGAAAAAGGCTTAAATGAGTTGAGTTGAGTATATTTCCTTGGTTTTCTCAATCCAAACAAAGAAATAAAATATTATTACTACTACCTTTAATAGATTAATATCGATGTTGATAAAAATGGCAAAAAGAAAGATTTGTTTCTCTATCAAAATTATGATATAAACAAATACATAGATTATGCGCAAGTCTAAAATGGCATATTTGGTCTTCTTGGTAGTAGGAGCTTTGCTATAGATGAGTAAAATAAGAAATTTGACTTTTCTAAGGCTGAAAATTTAAGAATCAAAAGTTACTAGGTGTTAAAAAGCCAAAAGGGAACAAATACACCCTTTTTTTAAGGTGAGAAATTATGAGCCACTTTGGCCAAAGAAGATGACCAATAAAGATTAGATTACACATGCTAGGTGATTGATGATGATATACAAATCTAAGGCTAGTGCTTGAGATTATATTAAGACACTGAATAGCTAATTGAGATTAGATATTTAATCGTTAATAACTATCTCAAAATCAAGTAACTACCTATTAAAGTTATCCATTATTTGATTGACATTCCAAATGTTAATGGGATGCCTTCTAGAAAAAATGAAAAGTAAAGAGAGAAAAGAAAAAGCCCCTAATGGTTAACTTTATTTCATCATCCCTATAAAAATAAAATTAACTAGGCTATGTGTCTTTTGGAGGCTTTAACTAAAGTTGAATAGGTTAAGTGTTTTTTTTGGAGGCTTTGACTAAATAACTTTATTTATAACTTGGTATGTATTTCATTGGTTAAATTGATAACCTATCCTTAACAAACATTTAGCTAGCAACCAAACACATTCTAATTGTGTTGTGAGGTTAAAGTGAAACTCTAAGAAGTTTAGAGAAGCTAACAACTTGTATTAATAGGTTAGATCATAAGGATTAAGCTTGACATTACACATCGATTCTGTACTGATTGAGGTCGAGTGTGAAACAAAAACGACTATCTAATTGGTAATTATTAAAGGGACATGAAATGAAACCAGCCCCAATTGTTTCTCCACATCAAAAGAAAGGGAGTTAGGATGCTCTATATGCGAGGTGAAGGAGACTTCTCTATACTTGAGAGCATATAATTTAATCAGGCCTAGCTTGTGACATAAAATAAATCAATACAAACCTATAAAAGTCTAGGCAACCATAGTGAGATCCTAAAACTCACAAATCACCATGAACTCTGGTCCCCATAAAGTCTCCAAAATGGGGAGATCTAAATGAAACTAGTGCAAGATCTAAATTTTCTTATTATAGTTACAAGAAAATAGTCAAACCTCACAAAAAAAAGAGACAGAAGAAAACCTTCAGATCAAACCCTAAAAACATCAAATTTCATCATCAAAAAACCTTCAGATCAAACCGTAAAAACACCAAATTCCATCATCAAACAATAAACTAACCCAAAAATACAAATTTAAAAGGAAATATAACTAAAAAAAGACTACCTAAAAGAAGCAAAACAAGCTCATCATAAATACCTCAACTTTCTACATTCAAAAATGTAATCGAAGATAGAAACAAGGAATAAATTCATTTAATTCAAATTAGAGAGAGAAAGGTGGGGAAAACACCATAACAGGGGAGACATGGAGGGATTTAAAATCCTTAGAGGAGGGGGATGAACTAGAGATATTGGTGCTTGAACAACACGAACTTAATTCTCAATGGAGGAAGACATGTTACACTCGATTACCAGCTACCTTCCAACGCTAGGGACAAATCCACGGTAGCAGAGGATAGTGCGAGCTTTTGATTCCCAACCACCTCCTAGTGCTCAATGAACTCCCACAAAACCCCAGTAATAGAGGAGTTGAGCATGCCCTAGTATTTTCTCCCATATATAATACTCGTAAAAACCTTAGAATCAATTTCCAATTCTCTAACCAAAGTTTCCTATTAAAATATAGGCACATTACAAGCACTTAGTTCATTATATGCTAGTAATGATAAGCCCTTCATTCTTTATGATGTCAATAGCATCAATTTTGGCACTTTTTATAAAAATATTGGAATAAAAATAAAATTAGCAGCATATCTTATATATGCTGATAAATCAATGCCATTATTTCAATAAATTGTTATAGTGTATGTTCTTAACCAAGGCCTTAGAAAGTTCATAGAAGTCGATAGAGTTCAAAGCTTTCAAATAACATGCAATGTAGCTTTTTATAAAAAAAAATGGTCAAAAGCAATTTTAATAAAGTTCACCAACCAAGGGCCTTGGGTAGTCGCTGACAAGTCTTGACTATAAAGAGATAAATGCTATTTTAAGCCAAACAGGTAGTGTTATGAGTACAACTAAATAATCTATCCATTAAATGAAATAACTATGACTTAATTTTGAAAATATCCGTTGGCCCAGATGGCAACCCAAGAGGGGGGGGTGAATTGGGTTCTTTAAAAATTAGCCCTTTTTAAAATAGTTTGCTTGAGATTAATGAGGGCAAATGCAAGATAACTATAAAGTGCAGTGAGTAAGATAGAGATAGATAAAGAGACAATGAGACACTGCAAACACAAAGATTTTATAGTGGTTCGGTGTATTCAACACCTACGTCCACTCCCAAGATTCACTTGGGTCCACACTATAATCTCTCTAGATTACAGCCGAGTTGTTTTCCAAGCTCACAACTCAAACTTGTTGTTTTACCGGGTGCACAACGAACCCAGCTGGTTTTACTCGGGCTTACCAGCACAAAACCCTACACGTTGTTTTTCACGGGCTCACAACTAACCCAAGCTTAAACAAGCTTAACCCGAGGTAAAACTACCTCCTCTAGTTCAATCCCCCAGATTGAACTAGGCAAAAATAAGATAAGTATTGTGTGTGAATACAAAGCTCCTCAATGAGCAAATATACAAATTAAGAATAAGGTTTAGAAAAGCCTGATTTGTAGATAGGTTGGCTTTTGATCTTTTCTTCTTTTCTTCTTCTTCTCCTTGCTGGATTGAATCAAGCCTCAGCTCCGATTCTTCGTGGTTGAAGCAGTTGAGAAGGTTGAAAAGCAAGAAACGAATCTCCTTTCTCCAAGTTGGGAAATCCTCCAAGACTTTGATTTTGAACGCTTTGGATTCCTCTTGAGCCTTTTGGAGTGGAGTGGATTTGAGCTAGAAGGTTTTCCTTTCAAGATTCAAGCTCACGGATTTTTGAAATGGGATTTGTCTATCTCAGATTTTCTCTTTGTTTTTCAGATTTTTTTTTTTTTTCTCTTTTTTTTGAACAATAGACTCCCCTTTTATAGATTTCTTTTACACCTCTTTTGGAATAAAACTATCCGTTGGAGTGTACCTTCTATCAAAATATATCCGTTAGAAATGAGTAAAAATAGAAAAGTTACCGTTAGAGCTGATCTGGCAACTTCGTTTTTCGTTCCAGGTGGGTTGGAGTCGACTCTAACTTTTCTGGAGTCGGCTCTAGCTCGAGGCGTTTTAAAATGATATTTCCGGAGTCGTCTCTGGCTTTTCTGGGGTCGACAAGAAACTTTTCCGGAGTCGACTCTAACTTACCCGGAGTCGACTCTAGGTTGGAGCCAGAAAAATCGACTTTCTGCTTCGTCTGTGAGAGTCGACTCTAACAGTCTCGGAGTCGACTCTAATGACCGTGCCAGTTCCGGAGTCGGCTCTGTGATTCTCGGAGTCGACTCTAATGTCTGCAATTCTTACCTAGACATTAGATTCGATCCAGAACACATTGTAACTCTTGATTTTGATCTTTCAATAGTCTTATAGGCTGAAACACTAAATCAAAATCATCAGAGCCTTCAAAAATTATACTCAAATAGTTTTGTTAATCATCAAAATCATCAATTGGGTCAACAATCTCCCCCTTTTTGATGATAACAAAAACTTTGAGTATATGCATTCAAAAATTCAATCAAACTAAGGATTATAGTCATTTTAACTTTAAACCATTGAAATTAAGGTTTTGATGCCAATGTTCAATGTAAACTTTAAAATTGTACATGAGTTCAATATAATCCATCAATATTGAATTGTTAAACTTAATGTGCATAAGATTGTAAATGAGCTTTTTGTTAAGCTCCCCCTGCATTGAGTAGCTCCTCTTATATATAAACATCAAATTGTAACTGATAATCATTTCAATTCATTTTGCATAAACAATTAATTCTCCCTTTCTTTCTTTCTTTCTTTATGCATATATTAATCTTTTCTTTCTTTGCATATACACAACTATCTCTCCCCCTTTTTTGTTATTAGCAATAAGGAGAGTAAAAAAAAATTTATAATCTCAATAAAGCATAGGAATCCAATCAATCAAAATTTGAAAAAGTGAAATTGTATTTCATATGCAAGAACCATTACATCAGTTGATTCATTTACATTTCAAAATGAAATACATTGGATAATCAAAAACTTCCTAAGTACAAGCTATTAAACTCAAAACAAGATCAAATGTGCTTGAATACAATTTTCTTTAGATGACCTATTATCTCCATTACATCATCTTTTTGTGCTTTCTTAAAATTTTCAAGGCAGCTTCGATTTGAGAGACTGCAAGGTCAATATCCTTCTTCAATTGACCCGTTGCATGAACATACGATCCTGATCCATCGGCAATGCCTTCCATCCTTTCGAAGATCTTGTGAAGCTCAGCTCCAAAGGATTCTACAGAACTGCCTAAGGTAAAGGATAGCATGTCCAGTCTCGAATTTAATTCTTCTTTTAACTGATTAAAGTCATCTTTCAATTGATTAATTTCATTTGACCTGTGACTGTCATACTCAGCAAGTAAGCTTCTTAACTGATCAAGTTGTTCATTAGAAAATCTCCAGAATTTGTTATAGGCTGATGTGGAGGTGATGGAATAGAACTTGGTCCGGCCTCCGAAGGTCCAGCAGACGAAGGTCCCGCAAAAGATGAATCAGGGACTGATGGTCCCGCAGTAGATGGTCCCGGATTTCTTCTAGTCTGGTTCCCTCTGCACCATCCCTATCTGTTCTTTCCTCTCTCCTCATCCAAACACCATTAACTTTCTTAAATCCCATTCTATGAATAGTAGAAGTGCTGTAATAATCAGTGTGTCTCAGTTTTCTCAAAGGTTCATTTTCCATTATGAGCACACCCTGGCTTCTAAAAACTAGTGTCAGAATCATACCGTATGGCAGTGTTGATCTTTTCTTAGTAGCTGCCTCTGCCATGTAACCTATCATCATGCCAGCTAAATTGACTGGCCTTCCAGTTATAATGCAGTCCATCATCAGAACGTCTCGCTCCGAGACATACTCAAATCTCCCTATTTTTGGAAATAAGATTCTACCACATATATTATGCAATAATCTGAGTTCTAGGTTTAACTGATTTGCAAAGATCTCTTCGAACTCAGTCACATCTCTTCCTAGCATCCTTGATAGTGCACCACTTCTGTCATTAAGTTGACATTCCATTAAACCAACAGTGGGCATTTCTAATAGGGTTCCAAGAATCTCAGTTGTTACCGTAACCCTAGTTCCTCTCACTGTGCTAATCAATCCTCCTTCTCCTCTGCTTAATCCATTATAAAACTCCCTTACCAATGCTGGATAAGTGGGTAAATCTAGTGAGCACACTTTCTCCCATCCCATATCCCTTAAATTTCTTCCAATAGAGAAACCCTCCGATTCAAATAAATCAAAATTAACTTTTCTCCCAGTGGTAATGGTCTTACCAGCTAATTGATCAACCTTAGGAGATGAGGGTGAAGGTGGAGAATCCTCTTGAGTGGCCGAAGAGGAAGAAGGCGATGGTTGCCTTCGAACCGTGCGTCTTCTCGTTGGAACGGATGCTCCAGCGACGAATCCGCGCCTCTTTGGAGCCATTGAGAGGATTGGAAGGTTAATCAGGGTTTTGAGTGGATTTGGGGAAGTTGGAAAAGTTTTGGAGTTCTTAGGAACGGTTTAGGAGACGATTGGAATGATTGGGGGTCGACTCCGCCTTTTTATTTTTGACCTAACTCGACTTAGAGTCGACTCCCGAAAACTGGGTGTCGGCTCCGAGCCAGAAAGTCTGTCAGCGCTCGTATTAGAGTCGGCTCCACAAAAGCCAGAGTCGGCTCTAATCACTTAGACAGAAAATCAAAAACTCAGGTGTCGACTCCGCAAACTGTCAGAGTCGACTCTAACAGTTTCAGAGATAAAAAATTAAGTTTCAAGCATTTGAAACTATTCAAATTAATCATCAAATTATAGATTAAAGTTATTTAGCAATTGGGGAAACATTGAATCAAGATCTAGATAGATTTCCTTATTGAAATATCAAGATTTTTCAAGAAAATGATGAAATCTAGATTGATGTCCTTAAGAGTTTCAGAAAACTATTCCAAAGGATCACAAACTCCTAATTCTCCTCTAAGATAACAAAATCTTTCTTCACTTAAGGGTTTTGTTAATATATCTGCAAGTTGTTCTTCAGTATTCACATAATCAAGACAAATTTCATTATTGGCTACATGTTCTCTTATAAAGTGATATCTTATTTCAATATGCTTTGTTCTTGAATGTTGAATTGGATTTTTAGTAAGATTTATTGCACTTGTATTATCACATCTTATGGGTGTCTTATCAAGTGTGATACCATAGTCTTCAAGTTGTCTCTTAATCCATAGGATTTGAGCACAGCAACTTCCAGCTGCAACATATTCTGCTTCCGCAGTAGATAATGCAACCGAATTTTGCTTTTTGCTAAACCATGAGATTAAGTTACTTCCTAAAAATTGGCATGCACCACTTGTGCTTTTTCTATCTAACTTGCATCCGGCATAATCAGAATCTGAGTATGCAATTAGATTTAATGTGGAGTCTCTAGAATACCATAAACCTACATTTTTTGTTCCACTTAAGTATCTTAGTATTCTTTTAACAGCTATTAAGTGTGATTCTTTAGGTTCTGATTGAAATCTAGCACATAAACATACAGAAAACATAATATCTGGTCTACTTGCTGTCAAATAAAGAAGGGATCCGATAATACCTCGATAATACTTCTGATCAACCTTTTTACCTTCTTCATCTTTGTCCAGCTTGCATGAAGGACTCATTGGTGTTCCGAGGGGTTTAATTGATTCCATACCAAATTTCTTTAGAATCTCTCTTGTGTACTTTGTTTGGTTGATAAAGATACCCTCTTTGCTTTGTTTGATTTGGAGTCCAAGGAAGAAGTTGAGTTCTCCCATCATGCTCATCTCGAATTCTCCCTGCATTAACTTAGCAAATTCTTGACATAGAGAATCGTTAGTAGCACCAAAAACAATGTCATCAACATATATTTGTACTACAAGTAAATCTTTACTTTTTCTTTTCAAAAATAGTGTTTTATCAACATTTCCTCTTGTGAAATCATTTTCAATTAAGAATTTACTTAACCTATCATACCAAGCTCTAGGTGCTTGTTTCAAACCATATAATGCTTTGTGTAATTTAAAAACGTGATTTGAAATTCGTGATCTTAAAACCAGGTGGTTGTTCTACATAACTTCTTCATTTATAAATCCATTTAAAAATGCGCTTTTAACATCCATTTGAAATAAATTAATGTTCATGTGACATGCAAATGCTAGTAATAGCCTAATGCTTCTAATCTAGCTACAGGTGCAAAAGTTTCATCAAAATCAATGCCTTCTTCTTGATTATATCCTTTTGCAACTAATCTAGCTTTGTTTCTAATTACTATGCCATTTTCATCTAGTTTATTTCTAAAAACCCATTTTGATCCTATTACTGAATGATTTTTAGGTCTTTCAACTAAAGTCCATACATTATTTCTTGTAAATTGATTTAATTCTTCTTGCATTGCTAACATCCAATTATTATCTTTTTCAGCTTCTTCTATAGTTTTAGGTTCAATTTGTGATACAAATGCAAGATGATTACTAATATTTCTCATATATGATCTAGTTCTTATACCTTGAGATGGATCACCTATAATCAATTCCTTGGGATGACTATGGGCATATCTCCAGTCTCTTGGAAGATCTATATCATTATGATCAATATTGACATCATCGTCCTTATGTGAATCATCATCTTTAGCTTCTTGCTCATGATCTGAAGATACTTCAATATTAAGTTTTTCAAGATCTTTTTCAATTATGTTTGTATCTTCCTCATCATCAATCTTTTCAGATCCAGTTGCTAAAGATTCATCAAACACTACATGTATGGATTCTTCAACAATTAAGGTTTTCTTGTTAAAGATTCTATAAGCTTTACTAGTTGTTGAATAACCTAGAAAAATTCCTTCATCAGATTTAGCATCAAATTTTCCTAAGTTGTTTTTACCATTATTATGAATGAAACATTTACATCCAAATGCATGAAAGTATTTTATATTTGGTTTTCTTTCATTCCATAATTCATAAGGTGTTTTCTTTAAGATTGGTCTTATTAGGGCTCGATTTAAGATGTAGCATGCTGTGTTAATAGCTTCCGCCCAAAAGTACTTTGGTAGGTTACTTTCGCATAGCATGGTACGGGCCATGTCTTCTAGAGTCCTATTTTTCTTTCAACTACACCATTTTGCTGTGGAGTCCTAGGGGCTGAAAAATTATGATTAATTCCATTTTCAGTGCAGAAATTTTCAAATAAGTGATTTTCAAATTCTGTTCCATGATCACTTCTTAGAGATACTATAGTAGTGTTTTTCTCATTTGTGACTTTCTTGAAGAATTTCAGGAATATCGAGAAAGTCTCATCTTTGTGAGCTAAAAACATTACCCAAGTATATCTAGAATAATCATCTACAATCACTAGACCATATTTCTTTCCTCCTAGACTTGTGGTTCTAGTTGGTCCGAAAAGATCCATGTGAAGTAGCTCTAAAGCCCTAGAAGTTGAAACAACATTTTTAGATTTGAAAGAACTTCTAGTTTGTTTTCCAAATTGACATGCATCACAATTTTGTTATTTTCAAAATCTAGTTTAGGTAATCCTTTAACTAAATCCATTTTAATTAGTTTTGAAATAAGGTGTGTGCTTGCATGACCTAATCTACGATGCCATAACCATCCAATATCATTTATGTTAGCATTGTCAGCAATTAGGCAATGACTACTTTCAGATAATTTGTCTAAGTCAACTAAGTACACATTGCCATGTCTATAACCAGTAAAAACAATGCTATCATTAATGGAATCAGATACTATGCAAATAGAAGATTTAAATGAAACATTAAAGTTCTTATCACATAGTTGGCTTATACTAATTAAATTGTGCTTTAAACCATTAACATAAAGTACATTATCAATAATATAGATGGAGTTATGCGAACTTTACCAAGGCCCATAATTTGACCTTTACCGTTATCGCCAAACGTCACAACTCCACCTTTCTTTTCTTCCAGGGTGATGAATTCATCTTTGTCACCCGTCATATGTCTTGAGCAGCCACTATCAAGGTACCACTTTTTCTTTGATCTTTTGGCTACAAGACATTCCTGCAACATAATTTAAACTTTATGTTTAGGTACCCAAGCTTTCTTGGGTCCTTCATGGTTAGCAGCAACAAAAATTGTTCCTTTCGGAACCCATATTTTCTTTGCTTTAATATTTAACTTGTTGTTATTATTTAACGTTTTGCATTCAAATGATTTATGACCTTTTCATTACATTTGAAACAAGTTATATTACTTTGGTTGGCTTTTATAAAAATATTCTTTAAAGATTTTTGTTTCCTTAATGTGTTATACCCTAAACCTGCTTTGTCAAAAACAGCTTTTTGACTATCTAAAATCATATTTAGTTTTGTTGAGCTTAGAGTAAATTTTTCAACAATGTCTTTATACTTTTTAACATCTTTCTTTAATAAATCATTGTCTTTAGAGATTGATTCTTTTTCTAAAGCTAAGGTTTCTAATTGAACTTTTAAATCTTTTGTTGAGTTTTAGTTTCAGATTTCAATAAATCTATTTCTTGATTAATATTTCTCTTTCTTTCCTAAGTTCTTCTTTTTCATTAGTTAAGTTCTTAACTTCTAAAGCTAATTCATTTTTACTTTTAGCTAAGCTAATATTGTCATTTTTCAAAAACTTATACTTCTTTTTCAAAGATTTAAAATCAATCATCAATTCATTGAAAGCTTCAAACATTTCATCAAATGTAAATTCATCATTTGAGTTTTCAGAACTTACCTCATTGTCGTTGTCGTCGTTGTTGGCCATGAAGCAGATATTGGCAACTTCCTTTTGTTCATTTTCTTCCGATGAGGAAGATTCATCAGACCATGTTGCCATGTATGCTTTCTTCTTTTTCTTGTAGGCCTTTTTCAGCAAAGGACAATCATATTTAAAGTGCCCTGGCTTTTTGCACTCATAACATACTAAGGGCTCTTTTTCTTTTTCTTTCTCCTTGTCCTTTTTCTTATCTTTTTCTCCATCAAATCTTGCTCCAAATTTCTTTTTATGGAATGGCCTTTTTCTCATAAACTTCTGAATTTTTTGGCCAAGAGAGCAGTTTCATCATCATCTCATCATTACTTTCACTGCTGCTCTCTTCCATTTCTGCAGTCTTGAGGGCAAGAGTTTTCTTCCTTTTTGTTTCCTCCTCAACATGCTGCTTCATCGTCAGCTCGTGGGTCATTAAGGATCCTAGAAGCTCCTCTAAAGGTAGTGCATTGAGGTCCTTTGCTTCTTGGATAGCAGTGACTTTTGCTTCCCACGCTCTTGGTAGTGACCTAAGAATTTTGCGCACAAGGTCAGCATTAGAATAAATTCTACCAAGACTCTTTAAACCATTCACAATATCGGTGAATCTAGTGAACATGCATGTGATGGTTTCAGTTTGTTCCATTGTAAACAATTCATATTTATGAACCAAAATATTTATTTTTGATTCCTTAACTTGGTTTGTTCCTTCATGAGTTATTTCCAACCTATCCCAAATTTCTTTTGCGGAATTACATGTTGAGATACGGTTGAATTCATTTGAGTCTAAGGAACAATATAAGATATTAATGGCTTTAGCATTTAGTTGTGCCATTCTCCTATCATTATCATTCCAATCCCTTTCGGGTTTAGGAACAATAGTGCCATCAATAAGGTGTGTGGGTGTACTAGGTCCGTTTATTATTACTCCCCACAATTCATAGTCCGAAGCTTGAATGAATATTCTCATTCTAGCTTTCCAATATGAATAGTTGGTTCCATTAAATAAAGGAGGTCTATTCGTAGAATGACCTTCAGCAAAACATGAACCACTTTGTGTTGCCATAAGGATCTTTAGCCCTTGATCGTGAGATCAAATTCTAAATGAGCACTTGCTCTGATACCAATTGTTGGCCCAGATGGCAACCCAAGAGGGGGGGGGTGAATTGGGTTCTTTAAAAATTAGCCCTTTTTAAAATAGTTTGCTTGAGATTAATGAGGGCAAATGCAAGATAACTATAAAGTGCAGTGAGTAAGATAGAGATAGATAAGAGACAATGAGACACTGCAAACACAAAGATTTTATAGTGGTTCGGTGTATTCAACACCTACGTCCACTCCCAAGATTCACTTGGGTCCACACTATAATCTCTCTAGATTACAGCCGAGTTGTTTTCCAAGCTCACAACTCAAACTTGTTGTTTTACCGGGTGCACAACGAACCCAGCTGGTTTTACTCGGGCTTACCAGCACAAAACCCTACACGTTGTTTTTCACGGGCTCACAACTAACCCAAGCTTAAACAAGCTTAACCCGAGGTAAAACTACCTCCTCTAGTTCAATCCCCCAGATTGAACTAGGCAAAAATAAGATAAGTATTGTGTGTGAATACAAAGCTCCTCAATGAGCAAATATACAAATTAAGAATAAGGTTTAGAAAAGCCTGATTTGAGATAGGTTGGCTTTTGATCTTTTCTTCTTTTCTTCTTCTCCTTGCTGGATTGAATCAAGCCTCAGCTCCGATTCTTCGTTGTTGAAGCAGTTGAGAAGTGTTGAAAAGCAAGAAACGAATCTCCTTTCTCCAAGTTGGGAAATCCGCCAAGACTTTGATTTGAACGCTTTGGATTCCTCTTGAGCCTTTTGGAGTGGAGTGGATTTGAGCTAGAAGGTTTTCCTTTCAAGATTCAAGCTCACAGATTTTTGAAATGGGATTTGTCTATCTCAGATTTTCTCTTTGTTTTTTCAGATTTTTTCCTTTTTTTCGTCTCTCTTTTTTGAACAATAGACTCCCCTTTTTATAGATTTCTTTTACACCTTTTTTGGAATAAAACTATCCGTTGGAGTGTACCTTCTATCAAAATATATCCGTTAGAAATGAGTAAAAATAGAAAAGTTACCGTTAGAGCTGATCTGGCAACTTCGTTTTTCGTTCCAGGTGGGTTGGAGTCGACTCTAACTTTTCTGGAGTCGGCTCTAGCTCGAGGCGTTTTAAAATGTTATTTCCGGAGTCGTCTCTGGCTTTTCTGGGGTCGACAAGATACTTTTCCGGAGTCGACTCTAACTTACCCGGAGTCGACTCTAGGTTGGAGCCAGAAAAATCGACTTTCTGCTCCGTCTGTGAGAGTCGACTCTCATAGTCTCGGAGTCGACTCTAATGACCGTGCCAGTTCCGGAGTCGGCTCTGTGATTCTCGGAGTCGACTCTAATGTCTGCAATTCTTACCTAGACATTAGATTCGATCCAGAACACATTGTAACACTTGATTTTGATCTTTCAATAGTCTTATAGGCTGAAACACTAAATCAAAATCATCAGAGCCTTCAAAAATTATACTCAAATAGTTTTGTTAATCATCAAAATCATCAATTGGGTCAACAATATCATTGGTGGTGGATAACCTATATTGCTAAACAACTATAAGTGCTTATCGAACTAGGGTATGCTTATGCTTGTATGCTAGTAAACTCAAGGAAGCCACTAGTAAACAAAACAAATGTGATTTGCTATGCTTCATATAACTAAGCCAACAATCATGTCTAAGAAGGTTTATTGGAGAAAAAGAATAGAATATGGCATCAATGGAGGTGAGCCTAGTGTATCTTGTGATTGAATAAAGCCTAACGATATTCTCCTTAATAACTACTACTTAATGCTTTGCCGTATCAAATGCAAAATTTGTTATGGTTTTTAGTAGATGGTTAATAGAATCTTAATAATATAGAAACAACAATAAATCTTCGATAATCAAATTTGTGTGAAACTAAGTTCAAAGACCTAGGTCCATTTAAATTTTGATTAGTTGAAAGGGCTTTTCTAAAAATCAATCACCTTTCCAAATGTTTGGCATGGGTTTTTTTTTCATAAATAATCAAATTTTATAGTGCACCTTGATTATAGGAAATATTTAGAATCAAAGTTATAGGGAATTTGGATTCAAAAAAAATATTCTAAAAGTCATGAGACAAATGGATTAGTCTATTCACTCAAATTAGTCAGCCAACCTAAACCTTGTTGGCTCAATATTCCCTGTTAACTCAAATATTTCAAAGTCAACCATGCCAAGTGGGGCAATCGACTCAAAAGTACTAGTTGAGGGTGATAGATCATGAAGTATTTGAGTGGGAATTGACTTAGTCAAGGACAAAATACCTGACTTTCTAAGTTGGTTCAAAGGCAAATCTTTTGTGAGAAATGTTGTAAGCAATTGTCGAATTTTCACTTCAATGTATTCTTAAAAAGTTTTCATACATTACAACTAAAAGAATATGGTAATGTAGAAAGATGGCTCATATGGCACCTTCATAAAAGGCTACCATAGTAAGTTTTGAAACACAAAGAATACACTTAACATGCATATAATTATAGTTTAGATGGCAAAAGGACCTAGATTTGATCCTCTTCTATAACTACAAGAGAAGAGAAGATTCCACTTCTAAACTAGGTTCTAGCACCTGCCATTGTGCGGTAGCGATTGTCATGGAGGGCCCAATTTAACTTAAAGTCCAATATTATCATTAAAAAAATTTACTCTTATTTAGATTTTTTTTCACATGACCAACTAGAGACAAAGTTATCACAAATGTGTTAAAGCCCTCATATGATCATAATCTATAGTTATGAATGATGTGGCGGTTTTCTATAAATGAGTTTGCTAAGCTTTGTCAGCTTTTTAATTTAGTTCTAGACAAGCTAGTTCTTTTTGGTAGACAATTCAAAAAAATATAAATGTCTAAAACTCTTGAGCCCAAACTCCCTATCTTGACTTCAAAGGTCAATTTCAAAGACTCTTCAATTAAAAAAAAAAAAAAAAGTCTTGGAGCTCTAATTTGAGCAAGTTTAGAAACATTTCATGGTTTATGTTGGTAGGAAATAGAAAATGAGGCAATAAGGCAAACCTATGATCCACGGGTGAGATGGCTTATATTGAATACAATTGTTATCTTGATCAAGTTTGATGAATTCTTATTTTTACTATTTTATTCTATGGTATAAGCTCTACCTTTCTTTTGTTAATTATAACCTTTGTGAATTATATGTTGATGTATTTCATACTTTTCTATCCATCATTGTGGACCTTTGTTTTTAGTTTCAGTTAAATATTGTTCATTATAGGCTTTGGTTTTATAAGATTGCAAGTGAACTAAATGGTTTTCACCCTATTTGTTTTTGCATCATATTTTTAAAATGTTAAGATTTCGAATCTATTGCTTTTTGAACTAGGTAGAATCAGGTTTTAAAGCTATACTAATACAATTTATTCCCCCATGCCCTCTCATTAAATTGCCTCATTTATTCTTCTACCATATTCTATATTAGTATTTTTTTAATCTCGTTTTAGGATAGTAAAAAAGTATAAATAAGAGAATGCTATAACTAATATGTCAAGTATGAGTTAATTATTTTAACTATGATGTGATGATTGCAAGTAGCAATGCATTAAATTTATGAGTATGTTAGTATTATTTTTAATATTTTATATAGTTTTAGTCAGCTTGCATGTATAGGTAAGTTATAAGTAAGACCTCAACTTGTATTTTAGGAAAAGTTTAAGCACATACATGAATATTGAATGCATAAGATTAGATGATAGAACATACTATTTTTAAATTGATATTTGTTAATTGATAACTATCAGTGGATATACGTAATTATTTAAATCATCTTCTTAATATTGAATCTCTAATATTATAGAAATAATATATATATATATATATATTCACTCTCTTGATTGTCTAGTCAAGCTATGGGAATTTGATTATGGGATTTCATTTCTTAAAAGCTTATACTTAATTGGGATCCATACTAATTCCTAGATAAGTTATTCCCTTGTCTACTAAACAAGTAAGGGAAAGAAACCCACTCTCCTCTCTAAAATAGAAAAAAAGTTATCAGAAAATATGAGAGATTGACAATACCAAGTTATTAGGGAGGAAGTAAAATATGAGAAAAATGGACAATAATAGATTATTAGGGAGGAAGACTATAGATCGTAATATATTGTGATTGCAATATAGATATGGATAGAAGATCTGGATGTATGAATATAATCCAATACCCACTTATATTTGGCATTAATTCCCTAGCTTTGGTACATAAAATCTCAATTTGCATAATGAGATCTTCCATTCGATTACCCTAACTTATCTTGTGACATAAAAGAATAATCTATATCATTTTTTAAAAAAAAGAAGATTCACTATTAAGATTTTAGGCTACATAGATTTATCCATTATTTTGCTTAAAAAATCATAAAAGTAAGAACTCTTCTTAATAGGCATTATTTGAAAGGATATAAGATACTCAATAAAATAATTTAGCACTAATTCAAAAAATTGTTGAGTGACTTAGACTC
The DNA here is from genome assembly GCA_900491605.1 of Calamus simplicifolius. Classification (NCBI taxonomy): domain Eukaryota; kingdom Viridiplantae; phylum Streptophyta; class Magnoliopsida; order Arecales; family Arecaceae; genus Calamus; species Calamus simplicifolius. The sequence continues at coordinate 987,882 of UESW01003931.1, read as the reverse complement.
TTTCTAATTAACTTAGTTATTATTATAAGTTCTAATATATATTGAAAGAATTATGCCCTAAAAGTCAATCACAATCTATATTGCAATAAAGTTTCTTTTATTCTTCTAAATCATATACATGACATTTTAGTTATAAATAAAAGGCATTATGTTTCACCATTTGCTGCTTTTTATAATTATGATGAACTCTATAAATTATGGCAATGATTTTAGGGCTATGATGAGATCATGCCAGTGTGACCTAAAATTCACAAATTCTATTGATGGTACATTGAGTTAAAGATCAATGCTATCAGAAAGACTGGCACATCTTATGTATGCTCGATGCAGATGGTGACTGATCTTACAATCACTTGTGTGAGATACTAATACAAAGATGTGGGTGCTCATTAGAGGAATGAGTTCACTGAATTAACCTATCGAGAGAATATCTTATGAATGCTTACTTATTTATCAAAAGATGATTCTCTAAGTGAGAGTTATGCAAGTGATCCTTAAACTTCAGATCATCTTATGCACATAAATTCATATTTTGGTTTACACTCATTCACAATATTAAGTTGTATACGAGATATTCTGGATGTGATGGATTGTATACGAAGATTATGAGTAGATCAATAAGGAATCAATCATTTCTAGTAAAAGAAGACCACATCCTACTTGCTCTAATCTTATGATGATTCAGGAAGTCTTTAATGATCAAAACAGAATAAAAAATTAGAAAGAGTTTCTAATCTTTCATTAATTGAATTATCATTAGAAGATTAAGAGAAATATGAATAAGTAATTGAGTTTGACATTGATCCATACTCATATACTTATTCGGGGTGCAGTATGATTGAAGGATTGAATTACACAGTCATTTGCCACTAAAGGGTATGTTTGATATGTTCATCAAATTTCATATCTTTCGGATAGACATGATACGTTGCTAGATGTCAATCTGTTTTATAGGTTTAATTGGATTAAAGAGTTTAATTTAATCAATAATTAGAAAGTGTTATAATTGTCAAGTTCGAATCGCATTGATTGGACCTATAAGGATTAGAAATATTTTAATCATGGTAGGCTAACTTGCATCCACATCTACTGTTGGCTAGATATGAAACCCAATGGATCACACACAAAAGAACTAATCAAGGGTCTAATTGAATTAGATTATGTTTACAAGATAGACATGCTAGCATGTGTTGCAAACCCTAGCTCTTGATTCGAATTAGATTTGAATATGATTCTTGTTGAGAAATTATTGAAACATAATTGCCCCAACTTTATTGATTTTGATGATTTCCAAAAGCCATGAGTACCTTAAAGAATAAAATGTGTTTATTTATCAAAAACCTTGAGCTTATTCAAATTGAAAGGAATGGAATATCAATGGTTATATTTAATGAGTTTTGAATCCTTTAGAAAAAGGAGTTTCAAGCTCTATGCTTAAAAGATTTCAAAAAGGAATTTTTACACATTATAATTCAATCTGTGAATTCTTGAAACATGTCTTGAATCCATGCTTAATGTCATATTTAATGTATTCAAGTCAAATTTATATTTTAAATTTGTTAGGGACAAGTTTTAAAGTCTATCAGAACATTTTTCTGATTTTTGTATCGCTCCCGAGCCGACTCAAGGGTTTCCGAGTCGACTCCTGTAAGCCACAGAGTTTTTCGATTTTCTCGAGTCGACCCTTGGTTTTCAAGAGTCGACCCCTGACTTTGTGCGAGTCGACTCCTGTCTGTGCGAGCCGACTCCGCTCAAACAACAGAAACCATGTTTTTTGAGCACTTCTCGAGTCGACTCCCCATTTTCCTCGAGTCGACTCCCAACTTTCGCGAGCCGACACTTTAGTTTTTGCGAGTCGACCCTTCAATGCTTAAAATGTTTCTATTTTTAGTAATCGACTTCGAGCCGACTCCCACAAAGCTCGAGTCGACTCCGCGAAATCTGGGCGCGATTTTTAACGATGACACATCAGCCCCAACGGTAAGATTTTCAAATAACGGCTATTTTTCCTTGTTTCTAACGGATATATTTTTGCAGATTCTATAAATAGTGGAGCTCTTTTCAAATCAAAACAATCAAGAAAAAATCAAAAAGAGAGAAAAGAATATCTTTGAAAAGAGGGAAAAACAGAGCATATTGGAAAAATCATCTAGCTCAAAGGAGAGTGATTCAAAAGGAGTGAAATCCAAGTGGAAGTTTCGTCTGCTCCTTCTCATCAATCCACAAGAGTCAAAAGAAAATCCACAAGCATTTCAAAGGTCAAATCGGAGGATTTTCAAAAGAGGAAAAAGCTTCATCTCAACTCCAAAAGACTTCAACGGTCAAGAATCTTACTGAGGCGTGATTCAACGTTTCAAGAGGAGTTAAAGAGAAGAAGGAAGAAAGCCAAAGCCACTACCATCTGCAATACAATCAGGCTTTTCTAACTCTTTATTTTTATACTTCATTTGTATATTTGCTCAAGGGGAGCACTTCATTGTTCAAACACTTTTATTCTCATTGTTTGCTGATTCAATCAGTGGATTGAATCAGTGGAGGTTGGTATACCTCGTTACAAGCCGGAGTGCTTGTGTTGGGTTAGTTGTGAGCCCGTGAAAAACAACGTGTAGGGTTTTTGCTGGTAAGCCCGAGTTAAAACCAGCTGGGTTCGTTGTGCACCCGGGAAAAACAACAAGTTTGAGTTGTGAGCTTGGAAAACAACTCGGCTGTAATCTAGAGAGATTATAGTGTGGACCCAAGTGAATCTTGGGAGTGGACGTAGGTGTTGATTGCACCGAACCACTATAAAATTATCTTGTGTTTGCCGTGCCATATTTCTCTCTCTATCTCTCTTTATTTGCTTGTGTATTGATTTTAGTTAGCCTCTCACTTGCACATCTTGCTAACTAATCAACTAAAGTTAAAAAAGTCTTAAATTTTTAAGAACCCAATTCACCCCCCCCCTCTTGGGTTGCCATCTGGGCCAACAATTCTTATATTAGATTAATCTAATATGATTAGATCATGACCTAATGTGGGTTGGCTAAGAGTTGAAAACCAATTAGCTTTATTTGGGCCATTAGATGATTCTTTGGATAATGGATTTAGACCATTGGTCAGTGGCTCGATCTGGACGATTGGATAGCTCCTTGGATGAAGGATTTGGACCATTGGTGATAGTGTCTTAATATGAACCATTGGTGATGGTAATCTGAACCATTGGATGGTGTTTTAATTAATTTGGACCATTGGATGATGCTTTAATCTAAACTATTGGATTATCATGAAATAAGTATGGGATAAGGTTATTAGTGTGATGGCACATGAATAAGGCTTATCAGATAAGTCTTTTGAGCAGATACGTCTTTTTGCTCTCTCAAATACGCCTCTCTCCTTAGCATCTCATCATGATGATGCGCTATCCTTAGAACATACTGCATCATAATAAGACGTGTGGCTGGGATGCATCCCTTGGTGATGCATCGCTCTGCCTCTTATAAATAGGAGTGCATGTCTTTTGTAAGAGAAAAAAAATAAAAGGGAAAGAAAGCAAGCCAATCAAATCCTTTGGAAGGATTATAGCATCAATGATCAAATTTTTGAAGGAAATAGAGTCTTGAACCCAGTTCCTATGTGGATCAACATTGGAGGGTGAATACTTGAGCGCCTTATAGATATTTCAACATATTGGATTTAGTGTTACAAGTACTCTTCTTATTCTATATTTACTATTTATTCATTTGATTATTACTATTAAGAAGTATTGGCTATTAAGGGTTTTATGTAAATAAACCTCATTAAAAAATTTATAAAATTCATATGCTTTCACTACACTCTTAGGCATGCACGATATATATATATATGTGTGTGTGTGTGTGTGTGTGTGTGTGTGTGTGTGTATTAGCCAAGAAACAAATGACTATTAAGATTTTCAACATGCATGTTAAGAGATCTTCCTAATAGGTTCTGGTTGAAACAAAATAAAAATATTAAGGGGCATCCATTAAATCTTTTTGTTTGATAAATGATAACTGAAAAAATAAACTAAACTATATTTTTGACCCTCAAATTTAGGGGGTATATTATTTTAGTCCCTGAACTTTAAAAAGTTACAAAATTAATCCTAAACTTCATTTTTTGTTTCTCTTTGGTACCTACTATTAAAATAGGGTAACACTTTAAAGAACTCACCTACGTGGTATTCGACATATCCTCTACATCATCGCCACCATCCCTCTTCGCCTATGCCACCCTTTCCCCCTTCTCCCCTTGTTGTGCCGCCCTCCTCCATATCGCAGCCATCCTCCTCCCACCCCTCCTCTTTGACGGCTCTTCCCCTTCTCTCTCCCTATACCCACCTACCCCCCTCCCCCCCACCGCTTCCCTCTTCCTCTCCCTGTCTCTCTCTCTCATTTTTCTTTTCGTCCAGCACAAGGACCTCGCCATTGATGAGCACCAAAACATGTGTGAGAGAAGCGGGATGAGGAGATAGCAATGAGGTGGAGGACACATTGAATGCCATATAGGGGAGTTCCTCACGGAGTTACCCTCTTTTAATGGTAGGGACCAAAACAAAAACAAAGTCCAAGATCAATTTTTTAACTTTTTGAAGTTCAGGGATTAAAATGACATACCTCTCTAAGTTTGAAGGTTAAAAATTTAGTTTAGCCAAAATATAATAATAAACTCAAATTTTGAGGAAAAAAAACTACTATTAAAATCCTCAACCAAACCTGCAATTAAGATCCTCATCAATTGGGCATATCAAGGATCTTAAGCTCCCTCTCCTCCCATCACATATTCACAAAGAAAAAAAAAGGTAAATGTCAAGGATCTTGGGAATAAAAAAAAAAGTAATAATAACACTCTAGCTCTATTTGAGATGCTTCTAAGAAATTAACTGTATAATGAAGTCTTACCTAGCTAGGCTACCATCAGCTCAGCCAAAGGAATGGAGGTGACATACAATAAATGACTAGCTAATAGGGGCCTACCCAATGTTGGGGTTTAGTCCTTGATGAACAACAATGAAATTCCTCGTTGAACAAGAACCAAAGATTTTATCCTATTATCAGACTAGTCCCTTTGAATCAGAGTTCAAACCACCACAACCCTTCTTACTTCCTAAATTTATTTTATTAAGTCCTTTTTTCTTTGGCATGTTGGAATTAATTCCTCCTAATTAATTCCTTTATCTTCACCGTTCCACATGTCTCGCCCCAGCGTAACCAAGACGCCTCTTGATGCTTCCTCTTCCAAGATGCTTCCCTTCACGTCACAGGCTTAGTCGTAAGGCACTAAGGCCTCCTCTTTGATCCCTTCAAGAAGTCAAGCATTCACTTCTTGGCTGCTAGACTTCTTGGCACCAACCAACGTCTTCACATGAATTTTGCCTTTGGCTGGAACTCCAACGCATGGAGGTCCGTGCGTTATTCCCACACCTCCGTCCGCTATTCCCACACTTTGATTGGGAATAGGCTGCCACAGTGGCCTCTGTTGAGGGAGGAAGAGGGAGAGGAGAAGATGAAGGAGAGAGATAGGGCTACCGCCCTGTGATGAGAGAAAGAATTTCTAGGAGAAAAGAATCTGTTCTCTCTTCTATCCAAATCCTAGTAAGTTTAAATACATCCACGAAGTGGGCTAGGCCCAGACTCAACAAAAACTCCAATGGACTAACCCAATGAGATTAAACTAATCCTCAAGTCCGTGTACACCTGTGACTTGATTTAATCTCAACCCTTGGACTCAAACCCAGCCCAATACAAGTTAGCCCCCCTGAGCCTTGATAGCACCACATCAGGCCCAACAATCTCCACCTTGGTTCTTTCAAGGCCTCAGCACATCCGTAGTGTCCATCAACTGCAATCCTTATGAAAGCTGTCCCATAAAAAAACCTTGATCAATGTATTGTTGGGTTCTCCTTGGCATGTACCTTCACCAGCTCCACTCCACCTTCTTCCACAAGCTCTCTGTAGTTGAAGCCTTCCCTTCGAAAGTATCCTCTAGCCACTAGTCCTGCCTTGTACCTGATATCTCCTTGCTCTAAAAGCCCTTTCTTGCGCTGATAAACTCATTTGCAATCAATGGATTTCTTTCCTTGTGGCAGCTGGACCACCTGCTACATGCCAGTCCTGTAGAGAGACTGCATCTCCTCTACCATAGCCTGCATCTCCTGCCATAGCCTGGACCCACCAATCTCTGTCCTGGTTGTCATGGCTCTCCACAGCCTCCTCATAGGTGTAAGGGTCTCCATTCGATGTCATCAAGGCATATGACATCGAATCCTCAAAGCCGTATCGAACTGGTGGTCGCATGTTTCTCCTGGGCCTGTGCAGTGTGATCCCAGTATCAGTCCCCTGCCCAGCTGCATCCTTCTGAGTCCTTGCTCAGCTGCATCCTGCTGAACTTCCTAGCTTCTGACCCCTCTACTAGTCCTCTCCACCTGAATCTCAAATCCTTATAGTCCACTAGCAAATGGCACGACTATGTAGGAGGTCATTTGACTAGTGTTACCATATTCCTCTTCCTGTAGTCCTTGCTGTGCATCTGTACCATTTTTGCTCCAAAGGATCGAGCTCTCATCGAAGGTCACATCCCTGCTGATGACAACCTTCTTCTTCAAGGGGTCCTACAACCGATACCCCTTTATTCCATGCGGGTAGCCCAGGAATACCATCTTCTTAGACCTGGCATCCAACTTACTCCGCTTTTCAGCACCAACATGCACATATGTCGTGCATCCAAACACCCTCAGATGGTTCAGGTTTGCCTTCCACTGGAATGCCTCCATCCAACCTGGTGTGCGGTGACCGATTGACCAAGTAGCTAGCTGTACCTACTGCGTCAGCCCAGAACATCTTTGAAAGCCCTGCCTGCAGTCTCAAGCACTTTGCTTTTTCCAACAGTATTCTATTTATCCTCTCAGCCACCCCTCCCTGTTGAGAAGTTTTCATTACCAAGAAGTGCCTTTTGATGCCCCACTCCTCACAAAATCTATGGAACTCCCTGCTGGTGTATTTCCCGCCATTGTCTGACCTCAAACACTTCACATTCCTACCCTGCTCCTTCTCCACCTCAGCCTTCCATATTTTGAACTTGGTGAAGACCTCTGATTTCTCCTTCATGAAGTAGATCCATTACTTTCTTGAGAAATCATCTATCAAGGTAAAGAAGTATCTGGCCCCATTCCTTGCAGAAACCGGGGTTGATCCCCAGACATTCATATGTACTAACTCCAGGGGTTCTGCACTCCTAGCTGTGCTGACCAAGAACTGCACACTCCTCTGCTTCCCCATCTGACATGGCTCATAGATCTCCATGACTCCACCACTCAGGTCCGGAAAGTAGTCATCTCTTGCTCAGTTCTTTCATCCCCCTGTCTCCTATGTGGCCTAGGCAGTAATGCCACATCCTGTACACATCCCGAGGATCCTGTTCCACAGCTGCTGCCTCAGATTTTTTTTTGTCACCACAGAGCCCTCCAACCTGTATAGGTTGTTCTCCAGCTTTCTCCCTCTCATCACCACCATAGCTCCATTGGAGATGTTCGGAACTCCACTCCTGGCATGACTGCTGAAGCTGTATCCAGTTTGCTCCAGGTACCCCAGTGATACCAGATTTTTCTTGAGTTCTGGGACATGCTTCATGCTGGTAAGAGTGCGCACCATGCCATCAAACATTCTCACCCTCACTATGCCAATCCCTGCCACCTTGCAAGGGTGATCGTCTCTAAGAGTCACACACCCCTCATCAACCTCTGTGTAAGTACTGAACCATGACTGGTTGGGAGTGTAATGATGAGAACAAGCTGAATCCAAGGTCCACATCTCTGTACTATGACTGTGATCATCTGATACCACCAAGAGATCATCCTCACCTCTTGTCCTGCAACTGTACTCATAGACTCAGATCCTCCCTTTTCTTCCTTTTTCAACTTAGGATAGTCCCTTTTAAAATGTCCTACCTCACCATACTTGTAGCACTTAGCCTTCTTGGACTGTAACCATCCCCTAGGCCTGCTCTTGTCCCTGCCACTGCCTTTGCCTGACCTTTCTCCAACTGATAGACCCTCCTTGGGAACAGCTTCCTTGGTCATCCTCTCCCTCTGCTCATTCGTCCGAAGCACCATGACAATATCTTCATAAAACAATGTCTCCTTCCCGTAGAGCAGCGTCGTGACCAATGAGTCATGTGATATATGGGCAGTGAACACAATAGCAAAAGTGCCTTATCTTCTTCCTCCATCTTGACCTCGATATTCAGCAATTCATTGCTCACCTGGTCGAACACCTGGATGTGGCCCAACACATCTCTACCTTCTGACATCCAAAGGCTATAGAGGCGCTTCTTCAACATCAACTTGTTGTACATATTCTTCCCCATGTAGAGGGCTTGCAACTTCGACCAAAGTCCCTTCAGGGCACTGAATAAAGGACTAAATCCACCATACATCCTCTGATCATTGAATATGCCTTCTTCTTCAACAACATCCACTGCTTATCTATCATCCCATCTGGTCTTTCCTCCAAAGCCAGATCTAAGCCTAGTTGCACAAGAAGATCCTCTACCCGGACTTTTCATATGGAGAAACTTTCCTTCCCATCAAACTTCTCTAAATCTATTTTTATGCTACTACCCATGGCGATATTTCAACCAAAATAAAAATAGTATAAAAATAAATTTTAGAAAATTAAGAAGTACCTTGATGGACCTTGTTGAAATTGTTTCAATCCTTTGAAGATCTTCAAACAGCTTATTCTTATTCTTGATTTCTGAACCAGGCTCTGATACCACTTGTTGGGGTTTAGTCTCTAATGAACAGCAGTGAAATTCCTCGTTGAACAAGAACCAAAGATTTTATTCTATTACCAACGATCAGACTAGTCCCTTTGAACTAGAGTTCAAACCACCATAACCCTTCTTACTTCCTGGATTTATTTTTTTCTTTACCTACTGAAATTAATTCCTCCCATGCCTCTTCGTCTTCAAAATTAATTCCTAATTAATTCCTTTATCTTCACCATATCGTGGACTTCACATGTCTCACGAAGAGAACGCCCCAGCGTAACCAAGATGCCTCTTGATGCTTCCTCTTCTAAGATGCTTCCCTTCACGTCCGTGAGGCCTCCTCTTTGATCCCTTCAAGAAGTCAAGCATTCACTTCTTGGCTGCTAGACTTCTTGGCACCAACCAGCGTCTTCACGTGAATTTTGCCCTTGGCGGGAACTCCAACGCACGGAGGTCCGTGCGTTATTCCCATACCTCCGTCCGCTATTCCCACACTTTGATTGGGAATAGGCTGCCATCGTAGCCTCCGTTGAGGGAGGAAGAGGGAGAGAAGAAGATGAAGAAGAGAGATAGGGAAGAAAAGATAGGGCTATCGTCCTGTGATGAGAGAAAAAAATTTTGGAAGAAAAGAATATGTTCTCTCTTCTATCCAAATCCTAGCGACTAGAGTTTAAATATATCCACGAAGTGGGCTAGGCCCAGACTCAACAAAAACTTCCATGGACTAACCCAATGAGATTAAAATAATCCCCAAGCCCGTGTACACCTGTGACTTAATTTAATCTCAACCTTTGGACTCAAACTCAGCCCAATACAAGTTAGCCCCTCTGGGCCTTGATAGCACCACACCAGACCCAACACCTAAGTGATTGTGAATAATGAAATTAAGCTCCTTTCGTAGTAGCATCTTCGTCATGATTGATAAAAAAATATAAATGGTATTTGTAAGGGTCCATTGTTATTGAAACATTTTCTAGCCTTTTTATTATATATTATATGAATTACCAATATGATTTTATTAACAAAATGCACCAAGTTTGATATATTAGCCCTTTTTCCACATTTTAATAAAAAAATCTAAGACAAAATTAAGGAAAAAATCGTCTACCATATTATTAGTAAGTCATAAGACTCTATTATATTACCCACAATCATATTTTTATATGTTAGTGATGCGGGATGTACCATGCAAGAGATTAACGTAGAGCAATGATTCATATTTTAAGGTGCTTTACTTTTCGAAATGAGTAAGAATAAACTAAGGATGAATATACGCAGAGTAAAGTAACTACTAGCAGAACATGATTCACTAAGTAATAAAGAAAACAGGATCCTAGGATTGAGAAACCACTACTTAGAACATGCTCTTTCTTCAATAAACTAGAACTTATATGAGAAGGGATATGTCTAATTACCAGACAATGATAGTCTTTATCTTAAAAGATTGGATCATATAGCTCTTCGGATGAGCGCCTTGAAGACAAAGCTATGCTACCACAGATGTTTCAGCTTTCTTTCAGATGGTTTTGGAAACAAAGAGGACTTCATCTAAGGATCGTAGCATCTTGGTGTCTTGGGATTGGGATGCTTGGAACAGGTTTTGAAACAGGTATTTATTGGGCCTCTCACCCTCTCCCTTATGGAGTGTCAATGCTCAGGAGCACAGAAAAATAGAAGAAGAAGACTCTTTTCATTAATCATCAATTGTTTCTATAAAAAGAAGGGAGGGGTTTTTATAATAAACCCTAACCATTGAATTATATGAAAAAAAGAGAAAATAAGGGTATCATATTGTTTCTAAATAAGAAGATAGGCAGCATCTTAAAACAAAGAAAAGAGATCAGGGGATAGTTTTCCCAAATAAGAAGATAGGCAGCATCTTGAAATAAGAAAAAGAGATAATGAGATATCTTTTACAAATAAAAGATAGGCAGCATCTTGAAACAAGAAAAAGAGATCAGGGAATAGCTTTTCCAAATAAAGAGATAGGTGGCATCTTGAAACAAGAAAAAAAGATCAGGGGATGGCGCCATATTCTGCTTTTTATAAGGAGTGGGCATCAAGTCACCTTCCATAGAAGGCTTATTTGCTTTCTTTTATGCTGAGATAACTTTATAAAAATCTTGGGATGCCCTAATTGAGTAAATGGCACCTACTTTGACTAGGATTCCATGTGGGACTGAGGTGACGCATTGAATGTAGTCCTTCATGGTTTGGATCTTCAACTTCTTACACTTTGACTCAATAAATATTGACTTGACTTAAATAAAATTACTGGACTCATACTTGACTCAAATAAAATTACTAAACTCATACTGACAAAACTTGATTACAGTACTTAAAGTTAAACCAACATAAAGTAAAAAATTCATAATGAGCTTAGTAACCTCTGTCTGATCCTGGTGCTCCCACCAATTCTCTCAGGGTGGAAGAAACTTGACCCTGTCGAGTAAGGGTCAATTCGGCTCTGGTACTGCTTCAATAAGTCTAGGTCAAGGTACTGCAGATCCTCTCGAGTTATCTACAAATCCTTAAATTCTGATCAACCTTGCTAATGAACTAAATAATATCGGTAGCATTTATCCCGGATAGTAATAGCTTGATCATCCAGGATACGCTCAATCCTTTCTACGCTCTCAGATAAATTTATTGGTGGACACTCAGGTATGGGTTCGCTCTCAAGAATAGGATCAGATCCAATTGGCTCACTAGGTATTATTGCTGGTTCCCTATACTCAACTAGGTATAAGATATTGAAGGTTGAGCTAATGCCAAATTTGGATGGTAACTAAAAAATATAGGCATTAGGTCCAACTTTCTTTATTATTTGAAGGTCTAGCTCCACGGGCATGTAACTTTTTCATGTTCCCCGAAGAAAACCGCTCAGGTCTAAGCCTGATCATCACATAATCTCCCTCAGTATATTCTTTAACTCTCTTTTGAGAATTAGCCATATTTTTATAAGTACCATTGCTCAAATTAATCTTATTGATAATTTTTTTATGCAAATCTCTAACATGTTGTGCAAATGATTTAGCTGACTCAGAGACTCATGCATGTATGGGCAAAGGGATTAGTTTTATGGGTCTATTAGGCTTATAACCATGGATAATCTCAAATGAACTCTTGCTTGTGGTCCTATTAACTGAACTATTATAGGCGAATTCGGCTCTAGGTAACAAAAGGTTCTAATTTTTAGTGTTTTCACCTATAAGACATCTCAACAAGTTTTCAAGGATTCGGTTTACTACTTCAGTCTGGCCATCGGTTTGAGGGTGGTAGGAAGTAGAAAATTTGAGCTTAGTCCCTAACATGTGCCAGAGGGTTTTCTAAAAGTAACTCATGAATCAGACATCTCTATCAGATACAATGATTTTTGGTAGGCCATGTAACCTAACCACTTCATCTAAGAAAAGTTTGGCCACCTTGAAGGCATCAAAGTGGCTTAGTGGAAAATGCTTAGTAAGATTCTGTTAGGAAATGTGTCCTACAGCCAATCGTCTAGCTTGTAGACAGTTATGAGTTAATGTGAATGTATATGATTTATTCAATAAATAAAAGTCTATTTTGGCAGTACAGCATATAGTTTACATCTTTAAGTAGAATTCCAATATGTTGTAGTCCTTAGAGTTACATGTATTCAACAATGGAGGAATTGTTGAGTAACTCTTAAATATGTTCGCGGCCAAATGATACGTTGTTACCTAGGACGACGATGTAATCAAGTGTAGGTCGTTGTATGCCATATGGGTTGGTTTGTTCTCTTAAACCAAGGAGTGTATAACACTGGTATGACATGCGGGTGAGTGTAGGAGTACATTCACTAAACAGTGACTCACCTCTACTGAGTGCTCAACTGCCTGGAGCAACTTATAGAAAGGCAATGGGTATAAGTGTCCCTTTGACATGAGACTATCATGTTGACTTAATAAGCAACTTACTGTACTTAGGCACTGGACCACTCGGATTTCTAATCCGGTGACGGAAGGTTGCTGGGTGCAGTCAAGTACTTATTGGGTCAGTGATGAGTCAAGATGGGATTGTCCACTCTAAATGTTAGAGAGAGTGCTTGAACTATGTTTCAATTTAGCAAAACCTTGACCAAGGTAATCTTTGTGAGGTGTCACAAGATTCATTGCATTGAAACAAACTTGGGTAATTTACTCAGAGTTGGTAGTTAACTCCGTATTCGCCCTGAATACTAGGACAAGGGGATGAATTATACGGTAACCATAGCCTAGGTTCCTGAATATTGCTTTGCATATATTTGGTCTATTCGGATGTCGGGTACCATTGCTAGATGGTCACATCGATTGGTATAGGAAGTGTTCATATGCTACCGACTTAGATTCGAACTTATGGAGTCACGCACATAGTCAGGTGACCTAGAGACATGCTTTATCCATGATCTAAGTGGGACTTGGTCATATGGGTAATAGCGAGTTTGTATTAGCAATGTCTAGCTAGGACTGGGCATTAGCGGTAGTACTTATTCTGGGGATGAACTTGAGTTAGTTTGTAACTCAAGTGAATTTTTGGGATTTATTCAGACCCATTGTGGGATAGGACTTGAACCATAGACCAATGGTTGGTTTGACGATAGAGTGGTGTAGATCTGGTTTCAAAGTGGTTTGAATTGGATATCCAATATAGCCTCTAATCATTTATTTATGAATTTTGAAATCATAAATTGTTGGCCCAGATGACAACCCAAGAGGGGGGGGGGGGGGTGAATGGGTTCTTTAAAAATTAGCCTTTTAAATTATTTAGCTTGAGATGAATGAAGGCAAATGCAAAGTAAATATAAATTGCAGTGAATAAAACAGAGATAGAGAAGAGACAATAGAACACGGCAAACACAAAGATTTTATAGTGGTTCGGTGTATCCAACACCTACGTCCACTCCCAAGATTCACTTGGGTCCACACTATAATCACCCTAGATTACAGCAGAGTTGTTTTACAAGCTCACAACTCAAACTTGTTGTTTTCCCGGGCGCACAACGAACCCAGCTGGTTTTCAAGGGCTCACCAGCACAAAAACCCTTAACCCAAGCTTAACCAAGCTTGAACTGAGGTAAGACTACCTCCTCTAGTTCAATCCCCCAGATTGAGCTAGACACAAAGAATAGAAATATTGTTTGTTTAGTTACAAGGCTCCTTAATGAGCAGATAAACAAATGTAAGAATAGAGTTTAGATAAGCCTGATTTGCAGTTGGTTGGCTTTGAGCTTTTCTTCTTTTCTTCAACTCCTTTGAAGTGTAGAACCAGGCCTCAGCTTGGATTCTTCACGGAAGATGTGTTGGAGTTGATTTGGGCTTTTCCTCTTTTCTTTGAGTGTTGAAAATCTCTTGAGATACTCTTGAATAGCACTTGGATTTTCTTCTGAAGCTTCCTTGGATTTGAGCTTGAACACAGAAGGAACTTCCTTTGATTTCACACTCTTTCTTTCACTCTATTTTGAATCACGGATTTTTTCAACTGAAGCTCTGTTTTTCGATTTTTCTCTTCTTTTTCTTTGAAATAAATATCTCTCTATTCGTCTCTTTTGATTTGAAAACAGCTTCTCTATTTATAGATTCTGCAAGAATATAGCCGTTAGAGACAAAGAAAAATAGCCGTTAATCAAAAATCTTACCGTTGGAGCTGAGTTGGCATCCGTAAAAATTTGCCCAGATTTGCTGGAGTCGACTCATGCTTTTCCCGAGTCGGCTCGAGCTCGTGATACTAAAAATAGAAATGTTTAGAAAGTCATGGGTCGACTCACCAAAAGTAAAGTGTCGACTCCTGAAAGTCGGGGGTCGACTCATGAAAAGTTGGGGTCGACTCGCGAAGTGCTCAGAAAAACACACTTCTGGTGTCTGAGCGGAGTCGACTCGCACAGTCATGGAGTCGGCTCGACAGAATCGGGGGTCGACTCGTGAAATTACGTGGGTCGACTCGAGACAGATAGACATTTCTGTTCTCTGAGGGGAGTCGACTCTGAAACTCAAGAGTCGGCTCCGGAACGTATCAAAAATCAGAAACTTTTCTGATTGACTTTAAAATCGTTCCAGATTCATTTTAAATCATTGTTTTGACTTGAATTCAATAAAATTGACATTAAGAATTAATTCAAGAAGTATTCCAAAAACTCATTGATTAATCTATGAATTATAAAATTTCTTTTTGAAAGCTTAAACATTGAGCTTAAGTTACTTTCAAAATGATTAATGTCAAACTTTAACATTCTCATTGATTGTTCAAAATAAATTCATTGCACATGTAAATAAACTCATTACATCTTTTAATACTCATGGCTTTTAGTAATCATCAAAATCAAAAGGATTGGGCATATAATTTTTCAATAATCTTCCAACAATCTCCCCCTTTTTGATGATGACAAAAACATTGAGTTTATGCATGATTGATTTGTGAATTTATTTTGTTTTCATAGTAGGCTTAGGCTCCCCCTGAATGAGGTAGCTCCCCCTATGAAACTTAATCATTCAATTAATTATCTCATTGATTAATTTGATTTTCTCATATGCATATTCAATCATAAAACTATAAAACTCTCCCCCTTTTTTGTTATCAACAAAAAGGTAGAGAAGCATAAACATTCATTCATTCGTTGATAGAAAGAAATACATTGAGTAATCAAAATTGACATTTCATTTCATCAAAGAGTCTAATACATCAAAATGTTAATACATTGATATCAAAATGTAAAACATAACAATAATTCAATACATAGCAAGGATTGAAAATCTAATACATTAGAAATGAGTTCTAACAATCCTAGTCAAATGATCTACTATGTTCTTCATTCCATCTGATTGGATTTTTACATAGTCTTTTAGCCTTCATCTACAAAGGTGCAAGCAGTCAAAATCTTGTCTTGAAGCTCCGCATTGCACTTAGAGTAGGTTTCTCCATCTCCGCAAATATCTTTAAGTTCTTCAAAAATGTTCTTGAGATCTCCACTTAAAGATTGAAGAAGTGCTGAGAGTAGACTCAATTTTAGTGATTCTTCATCCAATGAATATAGAGTCTCCTTTAGGTTCATGAACTTATTTCAAACTCTGACTTTAATTTTCTGACTGATCATCAAAAGTCCTTTGAGTTGCTTTAATTGTAGATCTGAGAAGCCAGCAGAAGAGGATGAAGCTTGATCAAATAACTGAGCGGGGGAGCAGGTGCAGAAGTAGGAGGGCTCGGAGGTGCAGGTGAATTGTCTAACTGATGGACCTGGTGCCTCAACATCCGTAGCTCTCTCTTCTACTAATCCTTTCCTCTCCCATTTCCATTCTTAATAAAACCCATCCGATGAATGGTGGCCAAGCTATAAAAGTCTGTATGCCTCAGGTTCCTCATTGGCTCACTGTCAGAAATAACAATCCCTTGACTCTGAAAGATCTTGGTGAGGATCATACCATAGGGCAGCTAGATTTCTTTTTCCTCCACAGTCAGCAATGTACCAAAGAATCATACTGGGAAGGTTTATAGGTTTGCCCGTAACAATGCATCCATCACAAAGATATCCCTTTCAGATACATAATCAAATCTTCCTATTTTGGGAAAAAGTATCCTACTGCAAATGTTATGAAGCAATCTCAGTTCTAATGATAATTGGTTGGCAAAACTTCTTCAAAACCGACAACATCCCGGTTTAATAATCTAGCAGAGCAGGGCTTCGGTCTTCAGAAGAAAATGTGGCAGTCCAGATAAGGGTAGATCCAATAGTCTAGACAGAAGCTCTACAGTCACAGAGATCCTATTTCCTCTCACAGTGCTTATGAGACCATGATCTCCTCTAGACAAGTTCTTATAAAACTCCTTTACAAGAGGGATAAGTAGGGCAATCCAGTGAACATATCTTCTCCCATCCCATCTCTATCAATTGTCTCCCTAATAAAAATCCCTCTGCCTCAAAAAGTTCAAAATCCACTTTCTACCCGTGGTAATGATTCTATCTGCTAATCTATCTACCTGAGAAGGAGCAGTGGCTGGAGAAGCATTGGGGGTTGAAGATGATGAAGTGAATCCGTGCTTGGAGAAGGCTCACGCACCGGACGCCTCACCGTCTTCCTCACGGCTCTCTTCCTCTTCACACCGGCCGCAGCAAGATTGGAACCTCGAGTTTTGGGTGCCATTGGTCGATTGGAAGGATTAATCAGTGATTTTGGAATTTGGAAGGTCTGGAGATATTTTGGAGAGAGTATTTTGAGAGATTGAAAGTTTGAAATGAACGGCGAGTCGACTCTGCCCTAGATAAATCAACCTGGGACCACTTCGAGTCGGCTCGCGCAAAGCAAGGGGTCGACTCCGGACAGTCACAGAAAACCATCCCGAAGTGGAGTCGACTCGCGCCGAGAAGGGGTCGACCCGAGAGTTTCAGTCGAAACCAGGAGTCGACTCCGATACGCACCGAGTCGGCTCCGAGACCATTTCAGAGCAAAAACATGAAATTTCTGAAATGTGTCCGGAATTTGATCATGAAAATTGATAAAATAATCATTGAATATGAATGGATCAATTAGATATGAATTCTAGATAAGATTTCCTTAAAGATCAAGGATTTGAAAGAATCTTAGATAAAATTTCCTTAGGGGTTTCAAATTCATTCTAATGGATCACAAATCCCTAACTCTCCTCTAAGATAACAGAATCTTTCTTCACTTAAGGGTTTTGTAAATATGTCTGCTAATTGTTCTTCAGTGTTAACATAATCAAGACATATTTCATTATTTGCTACATGTTCTCTTATAAAATGATATCTAATTTCTATGTGTTTGGTTCTTGAATGTTGAATTGGATTCTTTGTTAGATTAATTGCACTTGTGTTATCACATCTTATAGGTGTTTTATCAAGTGTGATACCATAGTCTTCAAGTTGTCGCTTAATCCATAGGATTTGAGCACAGCAACTTCCAGCTGCTACATATTCAGCTTCAGTAGTTGATAATGCAACTGAATTTTGCTTTTTGCTAAACCATGAGATTAAGTTACTTCCTAAGAATTGGCATGCACCACTTGTGCTTTTTCTATCTAACTTACATCCAGCATAATCAGAATCAGTGTATGCAATCAGATTTAATGTGGAGTCTCTAGAATACCATAAACCTACATTTTTTGTTCCACTTACATATCTTAGTATTCTTTTAACAGCAATTAAATGTGATTCTTTAGGTTCTGACTGAAATCTAGCACATAAGCAAACAGCAAACATTATATCTGGTCTACTTGCAGTTAAGTAAAGTAGGGATCCGATTATACCTCGATAATATTTTGATCAACTTCTTACCTTCTTCATCTTTGTCCAGCTTGCATGAAGGACTCATTGGTGTTCCGAGGGGTTTAATTGATTCCATACCAAACTTCTTTAGGATTTCTCTTGTATTTTGTTTGGTTGATGAAGATTCCCTCTTTGCTTTGTTTGATTTGGAGTCCAAGGAAGAAGTTGAGTTCTCCCATCATGCTCATTTCAAATTCTCCCTGCATCAACTTAGCAAATCTTGACATAGAGTATTGTTAGTAGCACCAAAAATAATATCATCAACATATATTTGAACTACTAATAAATCTTTACCTTTTCTTTTCAAAAAAAGTTTTATCAACATTTCCTCTTATAAAATCATTTTCAATTAAGAATTTACTTAATCTATCATACCAAGCTCTAGGTGCTTGTTTCAAACCATATAATGCTTTGTGCAATTTAAAAACGTGATTTGAAAATTCGTGATCTTCAAAACCTGGTGGTTGTTCTACATATACTTCTTCATTTATAAATCCATTTAAAAATGCACTTTTTACATCCATTTGAAATAAGTTAAAATTCATATGACATGCAAATGCAAGTAATAGTCTAATGGCTTCTAATCTAGCTACAGGTGCAAAGGTTTCATCAAAATCAATACCTTCTTCTTGATTATATCCTTTTGCAACTAATCTAGCTTTGTTTCTAATTACTATGCCATTTTCATCTAGTTTATTTCTAATATCCATTTTGATCCTATAACCGAATGATTTTTAGGTCTTTCAACTAAGGTCCATACATTATTTCTTGTAAATTGATTTAATTCTTCTTGCATTGCTAACATCCAATTATTATCTTTTTCAGCTTCTTCAATAGTTTTAGGTTCAATTTGTGATACAAATGCAAGATGATTACTAATGTTTCTCATGGATGATCTAGTTCTTATTCCTTGAGATGGATCACCTATAATCAATTCCTTAGGGTGACTATAAGCATATCTCCAATCCCTAGGTAGATCTACATCATTATGATTAGCGTTAGTATCATCATCCTTAGGTGAATCATTATCTTTAGCTCTTGTCTTGATCTAAAGATACATCAATATTTAATTTTTCAAGATCTTTTCAATTATGTTTGTATCTTCATCATCATCAAATTTTTCAGAACGAGTAGCTAAAGATTCATCAAAAACTACATGAATTGATTCTTCAACAACTAAAGTTTTCTTGTTAAATACTCTATATGCTTTACTAGTTATTGAGTATCCTAAGAATATTCCTTCATCAGATTTAGCATCAAATTTGCCTAAATTGTTTTTACCATTATTGTGAAAAACATTTACAACCAAATGCATGAAAATATTTTATATTGGGTTTTCTATCATGCCATAATTCATAAGGTGTTTTCTTTAAAATAGGTCTTATTAAGCTCTATTTAAGATGTAACATGCTGTGTTAATAGCTTCCGCCCAAAAGTATTTCGGGAGTTTACTTTCACATAGCATGGTACGGGCCATGTCTTCTAGAGTCCTATTTTTCCTTTCAACTACACCATTTTGTTGTGGGGTCCTAGGTGCTGAAAAATTATGATTAATACCATTTTCATTGCAAAAACTTTCAAATAAGTGATTTTCAAATTCAGTTCCATGATCACTTCTTAGAGACACTATGGTAGTGTTTTTCTCATTTTACTTTCTTGAAGAATTTCATGAATATCGAGAAAGTCTCATCTTTGTGAGCTAAAAACATTACCCAAGTGAATCTAGAGTAATCATCTACTATCACAAGACCATATTTCTTTCCTCCTAGACTTGTGGTTCTAGTTGGTCCAAAAAGGTCCATGTGAAGTAGCTCTAATGGCCTAGAAGTTGAAACAATATTTTTAGATTTGAAAGAACTTCTAGTTTGTTTTCCAAACTGACATGCATCACATATTTTGTTATTTTCAAAATCTAATTTAGGTAAACCTTTTACTAAATCCATTTAATTAGTTTTGAAATTAAGGTGTGTGCTTGCGTGACCTAATCTTCGATGCCACAACCAACCAATCTCATTCATATTAGCATTATTAGCAACTAAGCAATGATTATTGTAGACAATTTGTCTAAATCAATCATATATACATTGCCATTTCTATTTCCAATAAAAACAATGCTATTATCAATGGGATTAGCTACAGTGCATAAAGAAGATTCAAATGAACTTTAAAACCTTTATCACATAATTGACTTATACTAATTAAGTTATGCTTTAAACCATCAACATAAAGTACATTTTCAATAAATGTGGAGGGAGTTATTTGAATGTTACCAAACCCCAAGATTTGGCCTTTGCCATTGTCGCCAAATGTAACAACTCCTCCTTTCTTTTCTTCTAGGGTGATGAATTCTTCTTTGTCACCCGTCATATGTCTTGAGCAGCCACTATCAAGATACCACTTTCTCTTTGATCTCTTGGCCACAAGAC
This sequence comes from Calamus simplicifolius, assembly GCA_900491605.1. Classification (NCBI taxonomy): domain Eukaryota; kingdom Viridiplantae; phylum Streptophyta; class Magnoliopsida; order Arecales; family Arecaceae; genus Calamus; species Calamus simplicifolius. Next base: position 967,413 of record UESW01003931.1, on the reverse strand, counting down.
ATTCCTGCAATATAATCAAACTTTATGTTTAGGTACCCAAGCTTTCTTGGGTCCTTCATGGTTAGTACCAACAAATATTGTTCCTTTCGGAACCCATATTTTCTTTCCTTTAACATTTAAGTTTTATTAGGTTTCAGAATTTTACATTCATAAGATTTATGTCCTTTTGATTACATTTAAAGCATGTAAAATTACTTTGGCCAGCACTTACAAAAATATTTTTAAGTGATTTTTGTTTTCTTAAAGTGTTATATCCTAATCCGGCTTTGTCAAAAACTGCTTTTTGACTATTTAATCATGTCTAATTTAATTGAACTTAATGTAAACTTATCAACTATGTTTTTATGTTTTTCAACCTCATTCTTTAGTTTATCTTTTTCATTTGAGATTGATTCCTTTTCATTCATTAAAATTTCATTTTCAGATTTAAGTTTCTTAATTTCATTGTTAAGATTTTCTTTTCTTGAATGAAAGTTAAGTTTTCATTTTTCAAAATTTGTATTTCTTTTTCAAAACTTTGAAATCCCCAACAAGTTCATTAAAGGCATCAAAAAGTTCATCAAAGCAAATTCATCGCAAGGGTTGTCGGAACTTACCTCATCGTTGTCGTCCGCCATAAAGCATACGTTTGCGACTTCCTTTTGTTCTTCTTCTTCGGAAGAAGATTCCTCGCTGTCACTCCAAGTCGCCATATAAGCCTTCTTTTTCTTTTTGTAGGCTTTCTTCAATCTAGGACATTCATTCTAAAGTGCCCCGGTTTATTACATTCATAGCACGTCAAGGGGTCTTTCTCTTTTTCTTTGTCCTTGTCCTTATTTTTATCCTTTTCTCCTTCCCACTTAGCTCCAAATTTTTTCTTGTGGAAGGGTTTCTTTCTCCTCATAAATCTTTTAAATTTCTTTGCTAAGAGAGCAGTCTCTTCATCATTATCATCATCATCATCATCTGCTGCTCTCTTCTTCTTTTGCAGCTTTGAGGGCAATAACTTTCTTTTTCTTTGAATCCTCCTCAACATGCTGCCTCATAGTCAGCTCATGGGTCATAAGGGATCCTAGAAGCTCCTCTAAGGGTAAAGTGTTGAGGTCCTTAGCTTCTTGGATTGCAGTCATTTTTGCTTCCCATGATCTTGGTAATGACCTAAGAATTTTCCGAACAAGTTCAGAGTTAGTATATGTCTTACCAAGACTTTTCAAACCATTTACAATATCAGTGAATCTAGTGTACATGCATGCAATGGTTTCAGATTGTTCCATGCTAAATAATTCATATTTATGAACAAGAATATTAATTTTAGATTCTTTTACTTGATTGGTACCCTCATGGGTAACCTCTAATCTATCCCAAATCTCCTTTGCGGAATTACATGTGGAGATTCTATTGAATTCATTAGCATCTAAGGAGCAATATAAAACATTCATGGCCTTAGCATTAAGCTGTGCCATTTTCCTATCATTATCATTCCAGTCCCTTTCGGGCTTAGGAACAATAGTGCCATCTATAACATGTGTGGGTGTACTAGGTCCATTGATTATAACACCCCATAGCTCATAATCAGAAGCTTGAATGAATATCCTCATTCTAGCTTTCCAATAAGAATAATTTGAGCCATTAAAAAGTGGAGGTCTATTCGTAGAATGACCTTCAGCAAAAGAACCAACTTGTGTTGCCATTTGGAACTTTAGCTCTTGATCGTGTGATCAAAATCTAATGAGCACTAGCTCTGATACCAATTGTTGGCCCAGATGACAACCCAAGAGGGGGGGGGTGAATTGGGTTCTTTAAAAATTAGCCTTTTAAATTATTTAGCTTGAGATGAATGAAGGCAAATGCAAAGTAAATATAAATTGCAGTGAATAAAACAGAGATAGAGAAAGAGACAATAGAACACGGCAAACACAAAATTTATAGTGGTTCGGTGTATCCAACACCTACGTCCACTCCCAAGATTCACTTGGGTCCACACTATAATCACCCTAGATTACAGCAGAGTTGTTTTACAAGCTCACAACTCAAACTTGTTGTTTTCCCGGGCGCACAACGAACCCAGCTGGTTTTCAAGGGCTCACCAGCACAAAAACCCTTAACCCAAGCTTAACCAAGCTTGAACTGAGGTAAGACTACCTCCTCTAGTTCAATCCCCCAGATTGAGCTAGACACAAAGAATAGAAATATTGTTTGTTTAGTTACAAGGCTCCTTAATGAGCAGATAAACAAATGTAAGAATAGAGTTTAGATAAGCCTGATTTGCAGTTGGTTGGCTTTGAGCTTTTCTTCTTTTCTTCAACTCCTTTGAAGTGTAGAACCAGGCCTCAGCTTGGATTCTTCACGGAAGATGTGTTGGAGTTGATTTGGGCTTTCCCTCTTTTCTTTGAGTGTTGGAAATCTCTTGAGATGCTCTTGAATAGCACTTGGATTTTCTTCTGAAGCTTCCTTGGATTTGAGCTTGAACACAGAAGGAACTTCCTTTGATTTCACACTCTTTCTTTCACTCTATTTTGAATCACGGATTTTTTCAACTGAAGCTCTGTTTTTCGATTTTTCTCTTCTTTTTCTTTGAAATAAATATCTCTCTATTCGTCTCTTTTGATTTGAAAACGGCTTCTCTATTTATAGATTCTGCAAAAATATAGCCGTTAGAGACAAAGAAAAATAGCCGTTAATCAAAAATCTTACCGTTGGAGCTGAGTTGGCATCCGTAAAAATCTTGCCCAGATTTGCTGGAGTCGACTCATGCTTTTCCCGAGTCGGCTCGAGCTCGTGATACTAAAAATAGAAATGTTTAGAAAGTCATGGGTCGACTCACCAAAAGTAAAGTGTCGACTCCTGAAAGTCGGGGGTCGACTCATGAAAAGTTGGGGTCGACTCGCGAAGTGCTCAGAAAAACACCTCTGGTGTCTGAGCGGAGTCGACTCGCACAGTCATGGAGTCGGCTCGACAGAATCGGGGGTCGACTCGTGAAATTACGTGGGTCGACTCGAGACAGATAGACATTTCTGTTCTCTGAGGGGAGTCGACTCTGAAACTCAAGAGTCGGCTCCGGAACGTATCAAAAATCAGAAAGTTTTCTGATTGACTTTAAAATCGTTCCAGATTCATTTTAAATCATTGTTTTGACTTGAATTCAATAAAATTGACATTAAGAATTAATTCAAGAAGTATTCCAAAAACTCATTGATTAATCTATGAATTATAAAATTTCTTTTTGAAAGCTTAAACATTGAGCTTAAGTTACTTTCAAAATGATTAATGTCAAACTTTAACATTCTCATTGATTGTTCAAAATAAATTCATTGCACATGTAAATAAACTATCACATCTTTTACAGTACTCATGGCTTTTGGTAATCATCAAAATCAAAAGGATTGGGGCACATAATTTTTTAATAATCTTTTAACATAAATTACTTTAAATTAGAAATTAAATAAGTCAAATGCGAAGTATAGTTCGAGATCTTCGCATGGGTTCTTTTGGATTTCAATTTGGACTTCAAACGGATTTAATCTGATTATTTTCATATTTATAAATGTTTTAAATATTTTTTTTATAGTTACTGTTAGCCAACGAGACTTTAAAACTTAAGAAAATTTACGATTCTACCATTTTATGTAAATTATGATTCTGCCATTTCGTTTAAATTACAATTCTACCATTGAGATGGCGCGAATTTGAAACTTTGTATAAATTATGATTTTACCATTTCGATAACGTGAATTTGAAACTTCGTATAAATTATGATTTTACCATTCTGATAACGTGAATTTAAAACTTTGTTTAAATTACGATCTTACCATTGAGATGATATGAATCCGTAAATTTATTTTATAAAATTTTCTTACGCGTTGACAACGCGTGAACGCCCGTAACCCATCCGCTTTCGAAGATTGGATATTATCGTATCGTAAAACAAATTCAAAAGGTTGTTTTGGGTTGTTTTACGATGAGTTTATTTAAGAAACTTTTCTCAACTTAGATAGAGAGAGAGTAGCTGAGAAAGAAGAGTCCAAAAATCAGAGAAGTCCAAACAGAGAGGGACTCCTCTCTTGGAGAAGAGTTCTCCATCCTTTCTGATTCCATATCCCCTTTCTCAAGGTTTCCTGGCGTGCGTGTGATATAGAGGAGCGGCGCGTGCGGCTCTTGCAAGGAACGAGTAGGAACTTCTCCCTGCAGATTGGATCTGCTACATTCTCATCTACAGCTTCCGCATCGAGAGGTATTATTTTAAACTTATTTTTATACTCTTAAATTTTAGATTTGCTAATATGCTTTAATTTATATTTAATATGAATATTAAAATTGAATTACATGCTTTCCACCTTGAGATCCTGTGCATATGAAAAGCAAGTTTTCCCTTCAAATGGTATCAGAGCATGATTAAGGCTTAGGAATGCATGTATAAGCATAGTAGATCTGATATTATTATGCATAAATAATCTAATGTAGATCTAAAGTAGATCTTATTATGATTTGTTTAGATCTATAGTAGATTTAAATGTTTTGCATGATGAGAGCATGTTAAAGTTATTTAATGATGATTAAATATATGTTTTAGAAGTAGATCTAATGTAGATCTTGCATGCTGTGTTCTATTATATCTTGGATAAGGTATATTTACCAGGCCATCCGGTCATAGGGAGGTTTCACAGCCTCTGTTTCTTATTCAAAAAAGATTTCCTATGACGTGTAGGGGTGCCACTGTGAAAGAACCCATGAATGGATGTACAGAAAAATAAAAGAAAGATTAAAATATGTTTTAATCGAATTAATTTATTTATGTGATAATTTTGATTAGATCCAAAATTAATTAAAGATGATATGTTAATAAGATTAACATTAAAACATCTTAATTGATGAAATCTTAATTATTAATGACAGTAAAATTGTTTTACGTAAAAGTCAGATCACAGAAAAAGGAAAGAAAGTAAAAATGTTTTACAGAAAATTTTGAAAATGTTTCAAAATCAGAACTCAAAATTGAAATTGGTTCAAATTTGAAAAGGGGTTAACTTAAGATCTAAAATTATGAATTAAAGACCTTAAGACATGATCATAAATCATGGGCTAATTGGGTTAGCATGAATCAGGTTCTCTAATTGGGTTAGACCTAAGGTTAGATGAATTGGACTAAATTAGAAAATTGAATCTAATCAAATGTTGAGTTAGGTCTTTTCTTTAGATCCATCTAATTAGATTAGATTGATCAGTCCATACATCTAAATGAACTTGATTTGGGGCTCAGTGGACACCCAAGTCTTTAGGCAAATTTAATTGGGTCCGATCAACCATTTAGTGTCTAGAAAGGTTCTGATCAAGGTCGCAGCTACCTCTCACCTGGCTAGTTGATTATCAGCTGGTGTCTAGGCAAATGGTTAATGGCGCAACTCGGCCTTTTGATCAAGCCGGCCTGGCTAAGTGGTCCCAGCACTTGATTAGACTAGCCTATTGACTTGAGCTAACCTATGCTTCCTAAGGATAATCAGTTTGATTGATATAGGTACCCATGGACCAAATTAATGAACCCAACTAAATGGTTTAGTGGGAGAATACTTAAATTGGTCCATGTCATTCATGTGTCACAAATTAATCAAACCCTCTAAAATTATTAGGTCCCTAAAGTGACTAAATTATGGGGATAATTAGGTCATAGCCACCATTAAGAGAGTGATAATGAGTCCAATGGCTAAGATGATTATTGGAGGCCCAAAGGCCTGGTACTCATCTGGTTTTTGGAATTATCATTCATATTATGATGGTTCAATGCAACTCTCTCAACGATGGTCAGGTGGGCTGGCCAAAGTCGGACTTGACCAATTCCTTGGTTAGAAGCTTGAACATATCATGTTAATGGTTGGACCTAACCAGGACACCCAATAGGAGGCCCAAAGGCCGATTGGCATGCAACCTGGGGCAAATAAATTACTAGAAATTGTTTGGGGAACCAATTGGTTATGAACCTACCTTTAGATACATGTGGGTGGGCCAGCCAAAGTCGGGCTCATATGCAGTCTACTGGGTTCTAGTACCCACTAAGAAATTAGGAGTAATTTCTTGGGTTGGAGGTAGGGGCTACCAACCTGAATAAAATAGTGGGAGGGCCTTAGACTATAAGTCCAAGTCTATAAGTTTAAATAAATCATATACACTAATAAGTTTTTGGTTTTCCTTTCAAAAATGTCTACAAATCTGTCGCTCCGATCACTGTTGGACAGTGATAAACTGACAGGTCTAAACTTCGATAGCTAGTATCGAAGGCTTAGGATAGTCCTAGAGCATGAGAGGATCCTTTATGTGATAATGGATCCTGTACCTGAGCAGCCAGCCCCTAATTTGCGGGGTGTGGTCAGGGACACTTATCTGAAGTGGACCAATGATCGCACCACAGTGCGCTGCATAATGCTAGCTTTTATGAATGATGAGTTCAGTAGGAAATTTGAGGAGGCCCAACCGGAACAAATACTCCAAATGTTGAAGGAATCTTTTGGGACGCCAGACGATGTTGAAAGGTATAAAATGTCTAGTGCCATCTTCAACGCATGTATGCGTGATGGGACTTCTGTCACCGATCATGTACTATACATGATCGAGACGATAGAACATCTGGGCAAACTTGGATTTCCTTTGCATGAGCAACTTGGGAAGGATGCCATACTGAACTCCCTACCTAGCTCCTACCTGGACTTTCTCAGTCATTATAGAATGACGAAGCCTGCAGTAAACCATCATGGTTTGCTGGGTCTACTGCAGACTTTTGAGAAAGATCACCAGCTTCAAAAGAAGTCAGTGAACTTGGTGGGAGGTTCGGGGGCAGTTGTCATCACCTTAAGAAAGGGATGAAGAAGAAAAATAAAAGAAAGAAGGTGCAACATGCTGGGCCTAGTCAGACCAAGAAGAAGAGGGCTGACAAAAGTCAGGCAGAGTGCTTCTACTGCAAGAAGCTGGGTCACTAGAAAAGGAACTGTCCCCAGTACATAGCAACCCTGGATCCAAACAGGCCTACGAAGAAAAACCAGCAAGGAGTTGCTGGACAAGGTATTTATATGATAACACCTTATAATTTTTCTATCTGTGATACTACTAATTGGGTATTAGATACCGGGAGTTCAATTTATATTTGCAATTCTTTGCAGGGGCTTCGAATTAGTAGAAGATTCAAAGAAGGTGAAAGATTCATAAACGTGGGTGATGGAAGCAGAGTTCCAGTACTGGCATTGGGAGTCATGGAGCTTTATTTTGAATTTAATAAAATGTTGCTTAGTGAATGTCACTATTGTCCTGCATTTTTATTAAATGTCATTTCTGTAGGCCAGTTGGCTATTGAAGGATATGATTTTTCAATAAAGAAAGATATTTTAAATATCATTGTGAATGATGTATCTGTGATGTGTGGACAATTGAGCAATGGAATTTACCTTCTATCACAGCCTGTTAATGTATTATGCACTCCAAACAAATGCCCCAAAATAGATGATGTCGATGACTCATACCTTTGGCACTGTAGGCTAGGTCATATAAACAAGAACAGGATAAGCAAGTTAGTCAGAGAGGGCATCCTCAATGACATTGATTGTGAATCAATTAAAATTTGTGAATCCTGTCTTCTTGTGAAAATGACCAAGTCACCTTTTACTGGAAAAGGTGAAAGAGCCAAAGAGATTCTAGGCCTCATACATACGGATGTTTGTGGACCTATGAATATGCTTCTATGAGAGGGTTTAGCTATTTCATTAATTTACAGACGACCACTCCAGGTTCGGTTATGTCTTCCTAATGAGACATAAATCTGAATCGTTTGAAATGTTCAAACAATATTGTAGTGAGGTAGAAAAACAAACTGGAAAGAATATTAAAATTCTTCGGTCAGATCGAGGAGGTGAATATCTTTCTAATGAGTTTTTGACATATCTAAAGGAGAATGAGATTCTCTCTCAATGGACACCCCAGGGATACCCCAGTTAAATGGTGTGTCTGAAAGGAGGAATCAAATCCTATTAGATATGGTTCGGTCCATGATGGGCTTTGGTAGTTTGCCTATCTCTTTTGGGACTACGCACTTGAGTCGGCCTGTTACATTCTTAACAGGGTCCCTAGTAAATCTATTGCTAAAACTCTATATGAGATATGGACGGGGCATAAGCCGATGCTCACACACCTTAGAGTCTGGGGGTGTCCAGCTTATGTCAAGAGATTGTTGACAGACAAGCTAGGACCAAAGTCTGACAAATGCCTCTTTGTTGGATATCCTAAGGAGTCTAAATGATACTACTTCTACCACACTGAAGAGCAAAAGTTGTTCGTCAGTATGAGAGCCACCTTTTTAGAAAAGAAGTATCTTACTGGAAGTGCTAAGGCTAATGTTGAACTTAATGAAGTTCGACAAGGAGAAGTGCCTTTACACTCAGAAACCGCTATGGAACCGGCTTTGATTGGTTCAAACCCAGAGCCCGTTGAGGTACCATTAAGGAGATCTGGTAGAGTACCATGTCAGCTGGATAGATACTTCGGTTTTTTGGTCCGTGACGGAGATCCCATCAAACTCGATGAGAACGATGAGGGACCCAATCACCTATATGGATGCGCTGCAGAGATCTGACTCTGAGAAATGGCTAGAGGCCATGAAATCCGAAATGGAATCCATGGAGATTAATAGTGTATGGACACTAGTTGATCCACCTGAAGGGGTAAAACTCATAGGGTGTAAATGGATTTTCAAGAGGAAACGACGTGCAGATGGGAAGGTGGAGACCTATAAAGCCCGTCTGGTTGCTAAGGGGTATCGTCAGCGTTATGGTATTGACTATAACGAGACTTTTTCCCATGTAGCAATGCTCAAGTCCATTCGGATTATGCTTGCTCTAGCTGCACATTTTGACTATGAGATCTGGCAAATGGATGTCCGAACGACTTTTCTAAATGGAGAGCTCAAAGAGGAGGTGTATATGATACAGCCTGAAGGGTTCACATCCACAGATGAGTCAAAAGTATGCAGGCTTCATAAGTCCATCTATAGACTCAAGCAAGCTTCTCGGAGTTGGAATAAACGTTTTGATAAATGTATCAAGACTTATGGCTTCATTAAGAATGGAGAAGAACCCTGCGTGTATAAGTGGGCAAATGGTTCCATAGTTGTATTTCTTGTACTGTATGTGGATGACATTCTCTTGATTGGGAATGACATCCCTGCACTACAGGGAATAAAGGTTTGGTTGCTGTCTCAGTTCTCCATGAAAGACCTGGGAGAAGCTTCTTACATCCTAGGGATGAAGATCTATAGGGATAGATCTAAGAAGCTGCTGGGATTGTCCCAGTCCATGTACATTGAGACTGTGCTGAAGAGGTTCAGCATGGATAATTCAAAAAGGGGCTATCTTCCGATAGGCCATGGAATTACTCTCTCCAAGAAGGATTATGCGATAACTCCTGAGGAGAGAGAGTACATGAGTAGAATTTCGTATGCCTCGGCAGTGGGTTCTATCATGTATGCTATGACATGTACAAGACCAGACGTAGCACACTCACTAGGGATAGTGAGTAGGTACCAGTCTAACCCAGGTGAAGCACATTGGAAGATGGTAAAAACCATCCTTAAGTATTTGAGAAATACTAAGGACCAATGGCTCATTTATGGAGAACCTGACTTAAAACTAGTGGGGTACACTGACTCCAGTTTTCAGTTAGATAGATATGACAGCAAAAGCATATCCGGATTTATCTTTACCCTCAATGGAGGAGCGATCTGCTGGAAAAGTTCCAAGCAGAACACAGTGGCGGATTCAGTATGCGAGGCTGAATACATCGCAGCATCAGATGCAGCAAAGGAAGCTAAATGGCTACGAAAGTTCTTGGACGAGCTGGGAGTGGTACCTGCCCTAGAGAGTCCCGTCCTAGTATACTGTGATAGCACGGGAGCAATTGCCCAAGACAAGGAGCCAAAGTCGCATCAATAACTAAACATGTGTTGCGCCGCTACCACCTTGTACGAGAGATCATGGAATGGGTGACATCTACCTTCAGAAGATCGACGGAAAGGAAAACCTAGCTGACCCAATGACTAAAGCACTCGGAATCAAGGAGTTCAATGAACACAAGTGGAAGATGGGTATTAGATACTGTTCCGATTGGCTATAGTTCAAGTGGGAGTTGTTAGGAAATGTGTCCTACAGCCAATCGTCTAGCTTGTATACGGTTATGAGTTGATGTGAATGTATATGATTTATTCAATAAATAAAAGTCTATTTTGGCAGTACAGCATATAGTTTACATCTTCCAGTAGAATTCCAATATGTTGTAGTCCTTAGAGTTACATGTATTCGACAATGGAGGAATTGTTGAGTAACTCTTAAATCTGTTCGCGGCCAAATGATACGTTGTTACCTAGGACGACGACGTAATCAAGTGTAGGTCGTTGTGTGCCATATGGGTTGGTTTGTTCTCTTAAACCAAGGAGTGTATAACACTGGTATGACATGCGGGTGAGTGTAGGAGTACATTCACTGAACAGTGACTCACCTCTGCTTAGTGCTCAACTGCCTGGAGCAACTCACAGAAAGGCAATGGGTATAAGTGTCCCTTTGACATGAGACTATCATGTTGACTTGATAAGAAACTCACTGTACTTAGGCACTGGACCACTTGGATTTCTAATCCGGTGACGGATGGGTGCAGTCAAGTACTTATTGGGTCAGTGATGAGTCAAGATGGGATTGTCCACTCTAAGTGTTAGAGAGAGTGCTCGAACTATGTTTAATTTAGCAAAACCTTGGCCAAGGTAATCTTTGTGAGGTGTCACAAGATTCATTGCATTGAAACATACTTGGGTGATTTACTCGGAGTTGGCAGTTAACTCCGTATTCACCCTGAGTACTAGGACAAGGGGATGAATTATACGGTAACCATAGCCTAGGTTCCTGAATATTGCTTTGCATATATTCGGTCTATTCGGACGTCGGGTACCATTGCTAGATGGTCACATCGATTGGTATAGAAAGTGTTCCTATGCTACCGACTTAGATTCGAACCTATGGAGTCACACATAGTCAGGTGACCTGGAGACAGGCTTTATCCATGATCGAAGTGGGACTTGGTCATATGGGTAATACCGAGTTTGTACTAGCAATGTCTAGCTAGCACTGGGTATTAGCGGTAGTACTTATTTTGGGGATGAACTTGAGTTAGTTTGTAACTCAAGTGAATTTTTGGGATTTATTCAGACCCATTGTGGGATAGGACTTGAACCATAGACCAATGGTTGGTTTGACGATAGAGTGGTTTAGATCTGGTTTCAAAGTGGTTTGAATCGGATATCCAATATAGCCTTTGATCTTTATTTATGAATTTTGAATCATAAATTACTTTAAATTGGAAATTAAATAAGTCCAATGCGAAGTATTGTTTGAGATCTTCGCATGGGTTCTTTTGGATTTAATTTGGACTTCAAACGGATTTAATCTGATTATTTCCGTATTTATAATTGTTTTAAATATTTTTTTATTATAGTTGCAGGCAGCCAACGAGACTTTAAAACTTCAAAAAAATTTATGATTCTACCATTTTATGTAAATTACGATTCTGTCATTTCATGTAAATTACAATGAATTTGAAACTTCGTATAAATTATGATTTTACCATTTCGATAACACGAATTGAAACTTCATATAAATTACGATTTTGCCATTTCGATAACGTGAATTTGAAACTTTATTTAAATTATGATCTTGCCATTGAGATGATATGAATCTGTAAATTGTTTTATAAAATTTTCTTTCGCATTGACAACACGTGAATGCCTGTAACCCATCCGCTTTCGAAGATTGGATATTATCGTATCGTAAAACAAATTCAAAAGGTTGTTTTGAGTTGTTTTACGATGAGTTTATTTAAGAAACTTTTCTCAACTGAGAAAGAGAGAGTAGCCGAGAAAGAAGAGTCCAAAAATCAGAGAAGTCCAAACAGGGAGGGACTCCTCTCTTCGAGAAGAGTTCTCCATCCCTTCTGATTTCATATCCCCTGTCTTAAGGTTTCCTAGCGTGCGTGTGATATAGAAGAGCGATGTGTGTGGCTCTTGCAAGGCACGAGTAGGAACTTCTCCCTGCAGATTGGATCTGCTACGTTCGTCATCTACAGCTTCCGCATTGAGAGGTATTGTTTTAAACTTATTTTTACATACTCTTAAATTTCAGATTTGCTAATATACTTTAATTTATATTTAATATGAATATTAAAATTTAATTACATGCTTTCCACCTTGAGATCCTGTGCATATATATGAAAAGCAAGTTTTCCCTTCAGATTCATCCTATAATGTGAAAGATTAGGTAAAGTGGCTTTGAGACTAGATCTTTAGCATGTTGGATGTTCCTTAAAGGTAGTAATTGATCAGGAAGTTCTTTAGGAAACACATCTTGGAACTCTTTCAAAAACTCTAACTCTTTCAAAAATTCTACTATCTTTTGAGGGTGTTCTTTTTGGGTTTGATCATGAATTTTTCTAGTAATTAAGATCCAAACTGCTGAACCCACAGTGATCTCACGCTCTAATTCTTTAGTGCTGATCAAATTTAATTCCAGTTTCTTCTCTTTCAAGTTACTAGATTTCCTCTTAATATGATTCTTAGGTGAAGTTGGATTTATCACAAGCTTCTTTCCATGGTGGTTAAAGGAGCAAGAGTTGGATCAACCATACAGGGTAGCATCATGGTTATATAACCAAGGTCGATCTAAGATGATACTGCTAACTCGCATAGGAAAGATATCACACCACACCTTTTCTTGATAGGATTGTAGTTGGATCATGACTTGGCATCTCAGTTTAATGGGGATGAAAGTTGAGTCTATCTAGGATACCTTATAAGGATTGGAATGGAGAACCATAGATAAACCTAGGGTTTTGACAGCACTGGTTGAGATGGCATTAACATAGCTTCAGCTACCTATGATGATCTTATATACCTTTTTTCCTAACTTCACAAATGTCTATAGGATATGAGTCCTACGCCAATCCTCTTATTCTTTGGTTTGGGTCAAGATACCTCTAACAACTCTCGATAAATTAGATGATTCAATGACTTCCTCATCTCCTTCATATTCATCCACTAAGTGTATTCTAGCTTCATACACTTCTCCTTCATGTTCATCAATGGGTTCAGGATCTTCTTCCTCTTGTTCTCCTATGTATAGGGATCGGATTGGGCATTAACTAGCATAGTGTCCCAATTTATGACATCTAAAATAAGGACATTAGGATTAGGATTCCTTTGAACTTCAGGTGACTTACTCTTATCCTCCTTGCGAGTCAATGGGGTGCTAATAGTAGGTCGGCTTGGGTACACTTGACTAGACCCTAATTTTTTATTAAGGGTACCATTCCTAGTGGGTTCAGGTCAATGGATTATGGGTCATCTTTGGAATCTCTCGTAGTCTCTAACTATCTGATAAGCCTGTTCAAGATCATGGACTTCTCTTAAAAATAATTTTCACTAAATATCCTCACGTAGTCCAGCCCTAAATCTAGATAGGGTCACAACTTCAGATTCATCTATGCTACACCTCATGATATATTTATCAAATTTGGCTATGTATTCAGATACGATTTTGCTTCCCTGACTCAGCCTTTGCCACTGATCTAAAAGTCTCTCGTGATAGGATAGGGGGAGATACTTTTTCCTAAACTTAAGTTTCATAGTTTTCCAGTTAGCTATGGGTATGTCTTCTCTCTGACGACTAAGGCGCTCAACATTTTTTCAGTATAGCCTGGCTTGTCGGACTAACTTAAGTTTGGTAAATTTGACCTTCCTTCCTTTCAACATCTCATACCATTTAAAGTATTGGTCCATGTCACTTTGTCAATCAACATACACCTTAGGGTCTAAATCTCCATCAAAAGTGGATGCATCGAGCTGTATGTTCCTAAAGACTCTTTCTTCTAAATCCACAGTCTTGGAGTGGACATCTAGGGTTATGTTCAGGGGTGAGATCATGATATGGGCTCTTGGACCAAGGAGAGTTGGTCTAGGTGATTCAGGTTCAGTGTGGTTCAATCAATTTTCTGCAAGGGTCCCGATTCGCTTTTCTATTTGGTCAAACCTATTGTTTAATTATCCAAATTGTTCAGTCATAGTTCTTATTAAAGTTTCAAGATTAGGATCCATGGTGTAACTTGGTTGTTTTTGGGGATGTTGGTAATGGGCTTCTGACCTATTGGTCATGCAATACACAAATTTATTCTAGGGTTTCTAGACCTAGAAGCTCAAGTAGAATGAATCAACTCAAATTACAATCAACTCAACAATTATCCTTTCCACTAGCCAAGTAAGAGGTGAGATTGTGGGAGGCTTCCCCCGCTCTCGCAGGGACCTAATTAAAGAACCACAAGTCCGCTTAAGGCGTTTGCCGTTTGACCCCTAGCACTAGACACCACTTTCAAGAAATAACTGAAGGATTGAATGTACCAGTTTCATCACAATATTTGGAACTCAACCACGTAGGTGTCCCTATCTTTGCTTTAGGTTTCTACTCAATTTTAATTAGGCTTGGGATCAAGATGAGGATTGTTATTTTGGGCCAAGGAAAGGTAATGAATCCTTCCCTTACCTAAGAAAGAGAAATTACCCTTAAGTGAATTCAGTGATGCATGCATATACATATAAAAATCTAAAGTAAAATATGCAGATATATATATATTTTTATTTTTATTTTTTTGTAGATATGAAAATAAGAAGAAAATTACAGATTTAATAAAGATTAATTAGATGATTAGAAAATTTCAGCACTATGCATGAACATATCTGTCACGCCCCAGACCCAAATATCGGGCTAGGGTGACAACCCGCCGCATGCCGGGCACGCAAGGCATCATAAAATTTTTTTTACACATAACACAATTATATATATAATCAAGCCAAATCATCACTGAATACTAAAAGTTTTGGGTTACAAACCCTTACACACCACAATAATAAAGTTTGGGCATCAAGCCCTACTACACATAAGCAATACTGGGGTTACAACAAAATAATGGTCTTGATTTATTTAATAGAAGATCCATCACCCCAACCATCCATCTTCAATCTCGTGGCTCTGACAAAAACATTGTAAGATTTTTATGAGCTTACACTCAATAAGTAAGCCATGTTATACAGTAAATCATAACATAGCAATCAATAAGCACATAAATGATTTGCATGCTTAAACATTCCACAAATACTCAAACATCCAATGTAAGTAAACCCACTGTTTATACTCTCAATGGTAACTATAAATGTGACCCACGGCCCTGCAATATCTCAATAGTGTACCAACAAGCATCCCCCTACTGAAAGGGTCCAGATACTAAGGTCACGCCATGTCATAATCCACAAGAACACATACTCTATATGTGTGATGCCACCTCGAACCAAGCAGAACACATCCTCTAGATGTGTGATGCCACCTCATAGAACTCAGAACACATCCTCTAGATGCATGATGCCATCTCGAACCCAAGCAGAACACGTCCTCTAGACGTGTGAATGATATAAACAAGCAGAACACGTCCTCTAGACGTGTAGGTGGCATAAACAAGCAGAACACATCCTCTAGATGTGTGTGGCATAAACAAGCAGAACACATCCTCTAGACGTGTGTGTGTATGACATGATAAAGGAGAACCGCAGCGATACATAACAGTACCTCACATCATGCACAAACATATCAATAACATCTCTATATTGCATAAACAGTGGATTATACTTACTGAACACTTGCATGTAAAATATCACATCAATGTAATAATAACTGCATCTCTCATGCATAGCATCCACATATGAAATTATAGCACATAAACAACCACGTATTCATAATATTCATCTACTTACAATTTAGCCAATAACAATTCTTCATGTCACAATTTACAATTTAAACATTCATATAATGAATAATTTATTAAATACTGATAACTGGCTTACTTACCTCAGTACACAATCCAATAGGTATAAATCAGCTAGTCAGATGTCTGAGCACTTACAGGATCATTTACACAATTAATTTATTAGAATACGAATATTAAAATGACCCTTAGAATTTCTACCCAGACTAGATCACGGGCCCTACTTTGGGCTCAAATATCTCCCACTATACATGCCCAATTGGGGAAGTAAAAATACCCCATGAAACTAGAATTCACCCAGATTCTAGTCATATAATATTTTGCTAATCCTGGCCCGTTACAGGGCCCAAAAATCAGCCCAAACTTCCAATGCTGCACGGCCCAAAAGGCCTGAACCGGTCGGCCCAGCCGGCCCGGTTCATCACAGCCCACCCGATCCCCTGTTTCACCGAACAGGGGACGGGGACTTAGCCGGCGGCCAGGGCCGCCGCCGGCCAAATTGAGGGCGGCCCGGCCGTCGGTGGCCGGGCCAGAGCCGGCCGCCGCCGCGGCCGGCCGCCAAACTCTCTCTCTCTCCCTCAATTTCTCTCATCTTCTCCCACTCATCCGCGCAGCACGATGCTGTGTTGGCGGCACGGCCGGCCACCTTGGTCGGCCGGACCTCCACCAGACGCACGCCCGGTGCCGGTGGAGGCGACAGGCCAAAGCTCGGGCCCGGCGAGGCGGCGAGCATGCCGCCGGGCCCGAACCAAACCGGCTTCCGCCACCGCGTGAGAGAAGGGCCAATTGGCCCTCTCTCTTCTCTCTCTCCACCACCACCCCACCGGACGCCTTCCCCGGCGCCGGCGGGGTCGCCGGCCAAGGCTCAGGCCCGGCGAGGCGGCGAGCATGCCGCCGGGCCTGAACCAAGGGGATCGGCCGAATACTTTCTCTCTCTCATGCTCTCTCTGTCTCACACTCTCTCTGTCTCTCTCTCTCTTCTCTCTCTCTCTCTCTGGACCAGGGGATTACCTGATGGATGAAGCGCGCCAGCGTGAAGGAAGGAGTCCCCCTCCTTCCTATTTAATCACCTGAGCAGCGCTTCGGATTGGGGGTTTCCCGGAAGACTAAACGCTTCGCTTGGAGCGAAACGTCAGTCTGGGGAACCCAACAGACAGGAGCTTGGTTCATCTGAACCAAGCCTGGTTCATCTGAACCAAATCTGATTCGTTTGAACCGGGTACTACATTCTCCCCTCCTTATAAAAATTTCGGCCTCGAAATTGGTATACTATAAATATCAAAAGTCAACAATCTGAGATAGATAAATTACCTTCAAATAATTGTGGATACTTCAATTTCATCTCTTCCTCCAGCTCCCAAGTAGCCTCCCTCTCAGAGTGATTATTCCACTGAACTTTGACATAAGGGATGGTACGCTGCCTCAGAATCTGATCCTTGCGGTCCACGATACGCACAGGATGTTCCTCATATGATAAATCCTTCCTCAACTGAATAGGCTCATAAGCTATAACATGATTGGGGTCTGAAACATATTTCCTCAGTATAGATACATGGAATACATTGTGAACACCAAATAAGATCGGGGGCAGTGCTAAGCTGTATGTAACCTCCCCAACTCCATATCATAAGGAATACTACACCATCTCAGAACTTAATCCTTGCGGTCCACGATGCACACAAGATGATCTTCATAGGTCAATTCTTTCTTAAACTAAATCGGTTCAAGTTCTAACACATAACGGGGTTTGAACTACACCTCCTCAGTCATAAAGATATGAAACACATTGAACACCCCAAAGAGTAATGAAGATAGTGCTAAGCTATAAGCCACCTCCTATTCCTTGATCAACATCTCAAATAGCCCAATAAATTGAGGACTCAATTTACCTCTAAACACAAATCTCATCACGTCATTAGTTAGTAAAATTTCCAAATGATCTTCAACCTGAAATTTTAAATCTTTCTTTTTAACATCAACATAACTTTCTATTAACTCTGAGCTACATGAAGCTGCTTTAATTAATGATACTTTTCATAGTTGTTAAACCAGCTCAGTAACCAAAATTTTCTCTCTCATTTTATTTCAATAAAAAAGGGATCTATACCTTATATCATAGACAACTTAAATGAATCCATTTGAATGTTGACTTGGTAATCAATAAATAAGCAATTTCACTAAGGGTAAGAAGCTATACCAAGCACTTTCTAAATCCATCACACAGGCTCGCAGTATATCATCAAAAGCTAATTGGTTCATGCAGATTGTCCATCTATTTGAGGGTGGAAGGCTGGACAGAAATTCAGCTTAATTCACTAAGCCTTATGAAAACATCATCAAATTAGAAGAGTGAGACAAATGGGTTCAGACTCAATTTACGCAGTTTACCATTAAACTAAAAACAAATATTAACATCTTTATCTCACTAAAATTTCATCCTCGAAATTAAATGTCCACAAATTTTGTACTATTAAAGATACTCACTAGCAAACTTTTATTTCATTCCCAAGTACCTAAATGACATGTCCAACTTTCAAAATTAATTTGATCTTTCTACCAAATAAAATTAAATTCCTTAAGAAGTATTTCTTTCCTGCCCTTTTTTTTTTTAATTACCTTAACCTCTCACAACACAATCATCATAAATATCATAGGGTCCATTATATGTATTATGTGATCCATTCTTAAGGTTAGTAACACATCAGGTACTCTTAATTCCTCGATAAGACAGTTCTAAATTCTTGTGAATTAGATATAAGATAGTTTTCTTCCAATGCTCTCTCAATTCTTGAATAGTTGAATGTGCCATTAAGCATTACGACACTTATTTCAATCATCATAACATACTAGGTTTCACTCTTGAATACTTCAAGTTAACATCAATGAACATTAAGCCAATCATTTAGGATATCTATCATAATTATCATAATCAACTAATTTAATTTCTTTGAATAATAGTGCCATCATTAATCATCAGTATAATTATTTTATCTCCTTCATATTTATCAATAATACCACCATAACCAATCAATTTCTCTTGAATAGGTCAGTATATCCTCAATAAATAATGCAATTTAACTGATTCAAATTCTTGAATCGATTATTTCGTTACCAATGATTATCAAAATCATCTATAGATTATGCAATGTCTCATGCCATAACATGACCAACTAATTTAAACCCTTCAAATATCTCAAAGTGACTTCACTAATCTAGCTCAGATGGATACAAGACTTATAAGGTCAATAAAGATTGAAAATGCACTTACCATCCGAAAGACATAATTTGAAATTATAGTAATCTCTTTATGACTTGAAAGTGATAGTAGAAGTATCCTTAACCATAATCCATAATTAGCAATAGTCAAAATAAAATCATCTCCCTCCTATTTTCTTAACAATAAATTATGCCACTTATGGATGATTGATAATTTATCCATCCTGGAGAAAGATATCTACTTAGGAACTATGAAGAAAGGTACAATAAGTATGCACGATAAATTAATGAACAGATATCTTGATTTAGAAATCTATTAACAGATGAAAATGCCCATGAAATTCTTTATCAGTGGAGTTTATCTTATTCTCATTATTGCTAAAATCTTTCACTTTCTACCATCAAAATATTTGATCATTTATAGCCAAAATCAGTTCTAAAGATTAATAGAGTCTACTGCTCTCAAAAACTTAAACAGTAATTGTCTCAGAATTTAAAATTTTATATTCTTCCTAAATGGTCCATCAAGATAATATGCAGTCAACTATTTCATTAGCATCAATATCAACCATCTCCATATCTAGCAAATTAACAATCAGTTTTGAACATGCAATATCCATAATAAAAGTTCTCTTAGTAGAATTCACTATATATACTTATCCATCCAGACTCAAATTCAGAAAGTACTCAATTGTGGTTAATCAAAAACATGTAATTAACTATTTCATTCCCGAAATATCCTCAATATTAATCATCCCTATAACCAGCAGATTAGCTCATAATCTTAAACTTATAATATCAACAATGTAAGTTCCACAAATAAAAATTCATTATACATCCACATTCAAATTTAGATTTACTAACTCCAAATCCACATATCAACTCAATTGCAATATGGTCATAATGATGTTATCTTAGTCATATTAATCATCAATTGCAATTTTTAACTACTATATCATATTCCATATATTCATCTGTCTTTTATTGCATATACAATTAAAATTTCATCTCCTATATTATTTAAAGGTCTGAAACTGCTACGAATCATTTCCAACAAGTTTAATGGAGCTAAAACCTCTAGAAGCCCCTTGACCTCCCCACTGATCAAGGCTACCAGCCAGGGAGTCCACATAATATCATTGGCTTGCGATGGTTCATTCTCAATTTCTATCAAATTTGTAATTCAATTAATATCTTGATAAACTTTAAATTTCAAGCTTCCAAAGCATAATTCCTGAAATTCCTTTAAAATCATAATTGTCTCAATATCATCCTAGTATTTTGCCTAGAGTATCATTATGCATATGTCCCTAAGATCATAACCTGGGTCCTGAGGGTTATGGGCCCACCACGCTTCCGCTACGTACTCTGATGCTGCATGTCCTGCATAGACTGCGCCATACCCGAGAGAGCTTGAAGCATCTCGGACTGGAATCGCTGGTGCTCAGTTCCTACTGGGTTGGCAGGGGCCGAACCTCCAGTAGTTCCTTGACCTACCGACTGATCAGCATTACCGGCCGGAGAGTCTTCCTTATACTGTTGGATCCTAGTACGACGAGCCATATCTATTCCCTGTTAAATTAGATGTGGTTAATATCATCAAAAACTAATGTGTCAGGTGTCTCTAAGTATAATGTTATCAAAATATGTTCTCTACGTGTTATCATGTCAATATGTCTGTGTCCCTAGGGTCATAACCTAAGCTATGATACCACTAAAGCTGTCATACCCCAGACCCAAATATCGGGCTAGGGTGACAACCCGCCGCATGCCGGGCACGCAAGGCGTCACAAATTTTTTTTTACACATAACACAATTATATATAAATCAAGCCAAATCATCACTGAATACTAAAAGTTTTGGGTTACAAACCCTTACACACCACAATAATAAAGTTTGGGCATCAAGCCCTACACATAAGCAATACTGGGGTTACAACAAAATAATGGTCTTGATTTATTTAATAGAAGATCCATCACCCCAACCATCCATCTTCAATCTCGTGGCTCTGACAAAAACATTGTAAGATTTTTATGAGCTTACACTCAATAAGTAAGCCACGTTATACAGTAAATCATAGCATAGCAATCAATAAGCACATAAATGATTTGCATGCTTAAACATTCCACAAATACTCAAATATGTAATGTAAGTAAACCCACTATTTATACTCTCAATGGTAACTGTAAATGTGACCCACGGCCCTGCAATATCTCAATAGTGTACCAACAAGCATCCCCCTACTGAAAGGGTCCAGATACTAGGGTCACGCCATGTCATAATCCACCAGAACACATACTCTATATGTGTGATGCCACCTCGAACCAAGCAGAACACATCCTCTAGATGTGTGATGCCACCTCATAGAACTCAGAACACATCCTCCAGATGCGTGATGCCATCTCGAACCCAAGCAGAACACGTCCTCTAGACGTGTGAATGGCATAAACAAGCAGAACACGTCCTCTAGACGTGTAGGTGGCATAAACAAGCAGAACACATCCTCTAGATGTGTGTGTGGCATAAACAAGCAGAACACGTCCTCTAGACGTGTGTGGTATGACATGATAAAGGAGAACCGCAGCGACACATAACAGTACCTCACATCATGCACAAACATATCAATAACATCTCTATATTGCATAAACAGTGGATAATACTTACTGAACACTTGCATGTAAAATATCACATCAATGTAATAATAACTGCATCTCTCATGCATAGCATCCACATATGAAATCATAGCACATAAACAACCACGTATTCATAATATTCATCTACTTACAATTTAGCCAATAACAATTCTTCATGTCACAATTTACAATTTAAACATTCATATAATGAATAATTTATTAAATACTGATAACTGGCTTACTTACCTCAGTACGCAATCCAACAGGTATAAATCAGCTAGTCAGATGTCTGAGCACCTACAGGATCATTTACACAATTAATTTATTAGAATACGAATATTAAAATGACCCTTAGAATTTCTACCCAGACTAGATCACGGGCCCTACTTTGGGCTCGAATATCTCCCACTATACATGCCCAATTGGGGAAGTAAAAATACCCCATGAAACTAGAATTCACCCAAATTCTAGCCATATAAATATTTTCTAATCCCAACCCGTTACAGGGTCCAAAAACTAGCCCAAACTTCCAATGCTGCACGGCCCAAAAGGCCTGAACCGGCCGGCCCAGCCGGCCCGGTTCATCACAGCCCACCCGATCCCCTGTTTCACCGAACAGGGGACGGGGACTTAGCCGGGCCAGGGCCGCCGCCGACCAAATTGAGGGCGGCCCGACCGCCGCTGCGGTCGGCCGCCAAACTCTCTCTCTCCCTCAATTTCTCTCATCTTCTCCCACTCATCCGCGAGGCACGATGCTGTGCCGGCGGCACGGCCGGCCACCTTGGCCGGCCGGACCTCCACCGGACGCACGCCCGGCGCCAGTGGAGGCGACAGGCCAAAGCTCGAGCCCGGCGAGGCGGCGAGCACGCCGCCGGGCCCTTTGGCTTCCGCCACCGCGTGAGAGAAGGGCCAATTGGCCCTCTCTCTCTTCTCTCTCTCCACCACCACCCCGTCGGACGCCTCCCTCGGCGCCGGTGGGGTCGTCGACCAAGGCTAAGGCCCGGCGAGGCGGTGAGCACGCCGCCGGGCCTGAACCAAGGGGATCAGCCGGATACTTTCTCTCTCTGTCTCACGCTCTCTCTGTCTCTCTCTCATGCTCTCTCTCTCTTTATCTCTCTCTCTCTCTTTCTCTCTCTCTCTCTGGACCAGGGGATTACCTGATGGATGAAGCGCGCCAGCATGAAGGAAGGAGTCCCCCTCCTTCCTATTTAATCACCTGAGCAGCGCTTCGGATCGAGGGTTTCCCGGAAGACTAAACGCTTCGCTTGGAGCGAAGCGTCAGTCTGGGGAACCCAACAGACAGGAGCTTGGTTCATCTGAACCAAGCCTGGTTCATCTGAACCAAATCTGATTCGTTTGAACCGGGTACTACAATATCCTAGCCTACTATGATACCAAACTGATGCGGGATTTACCATGCAAGAGATTAATGTAGAGCAATGATTCATATTTTAAGGTACTTTACTTTTCGAAATGAGTAAGAATAAACTAAGGATGAATATGCGAAGAGTAAAGTAACTACATGTAGAATACGATTCACTAAGTAATAAAAAAAACAGGATCCTAGGATTGAGAAACCACTACTTAGAACATGTTCTTTCTTCAACAAAATAGAACTTATAAGAAGGGATGGGTCTGATTACTGGGCAATGATGGTCTTTGTCCTAAAAGATTGGATTACAGCTCTTGGAATGAGCGCTTGGAAGATGAAGCTATGATATCACAGATATTTCAGCTTTCCTTTAGATGGTTCTGAAGACAAGGAAGACTTCATCTAAGGATTGTAGCACCTTGGCATCTTGGGACTGGGATGCTTGAAATAGGTGTTGGAACATATATTTGTTGGGCCTCTCACCCTTTCCTTCACAGAGTGTCAATGCTCAAAAGCATAGAAAAATAGAAGAAGAAGACTCTTTTCATTAATCATCAATTATTTCTACAAGAAGAAGGGAGGGGTTTTTATAATAAACCCTAACCCTTGAATTACATGAAAAAAAAGAGAAAAGAAGGGGCCATATTGTTTCCAAATAAGAAGATAAGCGGCATTTGAAACAAAGGAAAGAGATCAGGGGATAACTTTCCCAAATAAGAAGATAGCATCTTGAAACAAAAAGAGATCAGGGGATATCTTTTCCAAATAAAGAGATAGGCGGCATCTTGAAACAAGAAAAAGATATCAGGAGATAGCTTTCCAAAATAAGATGATAGGCGACATTTTGAAACAAGGAAAAGAGATCAGGCGCCATATTCTGCTTTCCATAAGGAGTAGGCGGTAAGTTACCTTCTATAGGGGGCTTATTTGCTTTCTTTTATGTTTACAAAAATCTTGGGTCGCCCTAATTGAGTAGATGGCATCTACTTTGACTGAAATTCCATGTAGGGCTGAGGTGGCGCACTGAATGTAGTCCTTCATGGTCTTGGGTCTTCAACTTCTTACACTTTGACTCAATAAATATTGATTTGACTCAAATAAAATTACTAGACTCATACTTGACTCAAATAAAATTACTGGACTCATACTGACAAAACTTGATTACAATACTTAAAGTCAAACCAACATAAAGTAAAAATTTCATAATGAACTTAGTAATCTCTGTCTGGTCCTGGTGCCCCCACCCATTAGTTTAAAAAAAGAGAAGTAAAAATTTTTGTTATCATAACAATAATTTTAGAGATATTGACAGCCAAAATCTTTCCTCTTATTTTCAATTATCCAAAAAACAAAGAAAATATTTTTTTAAAAAAATATATTTTTTGATGACCATAATTTTAGGTCTTAATAACCACAATAGCAAGCTTTTTATTTCTCTCTCTTTCATTCTTTTCATTTTAATAAGGATATATTGAAAAATAGAATATATGACAAGGGATTCTGATGCACAGTCTAACGTACACTTTAAAGTGTGAATCCTGATTTTTATTTAAACAGTTCATGAAACTAAAAATTTATATTAATTTATATTCAATCTACTTTCTAACTTATCAGAATTCAACTAGTTATACATATTCCAGCTTATTTCTTTGGGTATCATATTTGAGAAGAAATATTATCACTTATTTAATAATATAGCTAGATTTAAAAATTTTAAATCTTTTTTTAATAATATTTTATATTTTTTATAAATTTATTTTTTGGTGAGAGTATTTTTCTTAAGATCAGGAAAAGAAAACGAGAAAGCAAGAATTAAATTGAATTGAAGATGCATCGATCAAGCCCGTGGACTTCATTACATCCGTTGGATCTCGTGAACGTCCGTAAATAGGCATTACTATCACGAAGCGGTCATGCGGTGAAGACCCGGGCACAGTTATGAACACCCGCCTCCTAGTCCTCGGTCCTCAGAGCCAGGCTCTGCTCCACACTTGGTAACCTCACATTTACTACCCTCAACCGTCACCACCCATCATCAACCTTATAAAACGAAGGGGAGCTCACCGTGCCATTGCGAGTACCATCACACGTATACGGAGATTTGGAAAGCGATGGCAAGGTGGCGCCTTGTGCCCTTGCTGTTAGCTATTGCTCTGGTTCATGATGCCGGTGCCCGGAACGTGCCCGGCCACACCCATGCAAACACTAAGAAGCCGGCTACCAGCGATGCCGGTCTCGGTGATCAAAAGAACTTTGTTGGCTCTGGTGGAGTTGGCGGAGTTGCCGGCGTTGGCCTTCCGGGCCTTAGTGGCGTCGGTGGGGTAGTTGGTGTAGCTGGTGCTGTCGGTGGGATTGGTGGCGCCGTGTTCGGGCTCGGGGATGACGGTGGCGGCATTGGTGGAGGGGCTGGTCTGGGAGGTGGTGCGGGGCTTGGTGCTGGCATAGGGGGTGGGACTGGGTTTGGCGGGGCCGGTGGCTTGGGTGGTGTTGGAGGGATGGGTGGTGCTGGTGGAGTACTGGGTGGTGTAGGAGGTGTCATTGGTGGAGTTGGTGCCCTCGGTGGTGCAGGAGATGGCGCCGGCGTGGTGCCGGAGGTGGCGTTGGGAGTGGTGGCGGCGGCGACCTGGCATTGGGGGTGGGTGGCCTCGGTGATATCGGTGGCGGTTACGGTGGTGGCGCTGGTGGAGGGTTCGGTGGTGGCGGTTACGGTGGTGGTGCTGGTGGAGGTTACGGTGGTGGCATTGGTGGTGCTGCCTCCACTCATCCTTGAAAGGTTTTGAGCTTGACTTTAAGTTCATTGGAGGGAGGGAGGGAGGGAGAGGCTGGCTGGTTAATTAATTTGGTCCCTTGGAGATATCTTAGCTTGCTCGTTCCAGCATGCATGCTTTCTAATGATTGTGGCAACATGTATCTTTTTTTTTTTTTTTTCTTAAGTTTTATGCAATATTCTACTTGGTTTTAAAGTAGCGAACCCTTCTTTATATAATAGGCGAACTTTTCCCTCCGTCTTCTTTCTGACCTAAAAGCGATAATTAATTTACTTGGGACGTGAGGTTGGGTTGTGCAATGAGCATAGAGACAGAAGCAATGTTAAAAAGCGTAGTTATTATTATTATTATTATTTTGATGGCAACAGCAGAGGGAGGACTAATGCCTCGTAATTAAACACGATATCACGGACATGTAGGTACAACTGGTTAATTGGGCACATCAGGGAAATTTGAGGGCCAACATATCTTTTCATCTTTCGCTTGACTGCTTCATTTGCAAGGTAATTAATTAAAAAGCGTAAAGGTTTATCAACATGGATGGCTTTAAGCTTTTATGGATACTAGATTTATGCTCCTGCGATGCATGCAATGATATGATTAGTATAATAAATAAAAAATAAATTTATATGATTTTTTTAATTTTATGTTATTAAATTTAGATTTTAAAATTATTATTTTCAAATTCAAAATTAAAGAGAAGATAAATGAAAATTGTCTTGGATTAAACTATTTTAAGTTTGTATGGAATTTTTATATTGTTCTTGTTTAAGTCCGTAATGGTTCCAAATATGCAATAGTAAAATAATAATTGTACTTTTCTAAGGATCTACTATTTTTTTATTCATTAAGTGAAAAAAGATCTTAATTCCAATTCTTTAGCTATTAGAAGAAGAAAAAAAAAAAGGAAAGGAGTTGGCTTTTTTTCCTATTATATATAAAAAAATTTTACTTCAAAGGAAAATAAAGCAAACATGAGTTAACAACTTGAGATTCTTTTCCCATAAAAAAAAACAAAAAAAAAAGAGTTGGCTTCCTCTCCAATTAAAGAGAAACCTCTACTTAAAAAAAAAGAAGTGAACGTGAGTTAATAGCTTATTGCTAAAAAGAAAGAAAGAAAAAAAGATTTTTTTTAGATAGTATTTGAAATAGGGGATAAGAGGGATATCCCCTAGATATTCTTTCTTATTCTCAAAAGCCATAACTATAAGGGATAGCTGGGAATAAAGTTAATCAAAAGGATAATCCATGGTTAACCATGGGATATTCCCTCAATTTATTCCCTAGAAAATGCAGAAATAGCTGGTTATCCTTCAAAATAAGAGTTAAAAAAGTTATCCTATGGATTACCTTTTTGCATTTGATATGATCAATGGGATAGCCAAGGGATATTCCTAGGGATAGTCAGGGAATAAACTCTATCCCGTACACTTATCCATGAATAATATTTTTTTTTATCAAATACTACCTTAATAAAAAAACCCTTCATGAAAAAGGATAGTGATACATGGCTTGAAAGAAACGAAAGTACTCATGGACAATTGAAACAAAAAAGAAAGAAAGAGTATAGCTTGATGTAAACAAATAAAAAAAAAAAAGATTTCTTCAAAGAGAGAAAAGAAACAAAAGGCTTCCGTTCTATGAAAAACCTTCGTAACAAAAAAAAGTCATGCATGGTTGCACAAAAAAGTAGCTTTCTTTCTACTAAAAAAAACCCAATAAAAAGAGAAAATTATGAGAATCGAATCCTAATCTTAACGCACTATGACAGCACCATATGAAATATGCTTATTGGAAAGCTTATGGCAGAGGAAAAAATTTGGGTGAAGAAATTTTTTATAGCTCATTCAATACAATCATACACATAGCCTAAGGAGAGAAAAAAAGTTGAGAACTTTTAGCTTTTTATATTATATTAAATGTTATTTTAGCTTATTTATATTATATTAAAAGTTATTTGATAAAATTATACACATGGCCAGAGGAAAGTAAACCTTCTTAGATTTTTTATATATTATCAGACTATTAGAAGAAACTCTGTCAAAGTTGCTTCATAAACAAAATAACTCTTAGATATAAAATATAAAAATTGCCAATGATATTTTAAAAGCCATGCTACCGATTGAATTGAAAAAAAAGGTGATAGTTGTCATACCTAGCTCATAGGTTGATTGCAGAACATGATAATCTGCCACATGCAAACAAAAATAAAATTTTATAGCATGTAAGGCATTACATTTAAAATTTAATGCAACCAATAATTTAGTATAACTAATAATACATTTCATAACTAAAAAATAGGTCAAAATTCAAAATCATACAATAATCCACAAAGGAGTCTAATAACATAAATAAATAGTTTGTGGAGCAGAATTAAATCAACTCTCTATCTATTATATCTCCGACTAGATCTATGGGCCAACTTCTATCCAAATCTCTCCTATGTCTCAATCTTTTGAAATAGAAAAATTTAAAATAATTATGAGCTAACACTTTATAAACAACCATGATAATAATTAGGGGGATCAAATAATCATAATAAATCAATTTACAATATAATCATTCAAAAATCCATATGTGACAAAGTAATGTTTCAAATCATATTTTCATAAATAATTCCAAAATATTCAGCATATCTTATAATTTCATATAATTCAAGTATTTTTAAACCAATATTTATATACTTAAGAGAAAACATCTTTGATTTTCTTATAATGGATAAGGGATCATTTAGCTTTAACAAATTTTGAATTAAATTTTAAAACATTTGATATAGGCTCATCGATTAATAGATTGTGGCTATATAATCTCTATAATAGGGCCAACAAATAGGTCACCATATATAATTCTGTGGAGTAGGTCTCAATATTAGACTAAAGCCTACATACGAGCTCTGAAAGGTAAAATCTCATGAACAAAGATTGTAGCTTGACTTAGAATTCATAGCATATGCATATACATATCATAGTCTTTTCTTTCATATATAATAATTAACTTACAATTTAATGATTTGAATATTTTCAAATAATAAAGTCAAAATAATTCATATCATAATTCAATAATTATATATATTAGGAATTCCTGTACAAATAAATTTTAAAAATTAAATAGAGGCACATATTGCCACATAATATGGACAATTTACTTGACCTACACTACAACAATTTTGGAAAATAATGACACTAAAAAAAGGCTTTTCATTTTCCCACTGCAAGCCTTCCAACCGTGCCATATTTATCATCAGCCTACCAAAGAAATTAACCTCTCTCATAACAAGCAGGACCCAATCAAGATATCCTAAACATGGAATGAAACGTAAAAACACAGACGATTCTTGCTATGGCAAACCTAATCTAAGCTCAAGAATCCAAAACCTACCTTCCAAACACCGAAAAAACTCAACTTTCGATCAAAATTGCGGCCGCCGCGACCCCAGCCTTAGACATCAAAAAAAAAAAAGAGCTCAACGGAGAAGGAAAGAGGAGATGAAGCCACAAGGATCAGCATCCCCTAAGGCGAGAACCCCAGATACCCTTCAACCCCAGCAAGCGAGATCCACATGGCCGGGCCGTCCTAAAAAAATAAACACAGAGAGAAATCCTCACTGCAGCAAGAAAACACCCGAAAAAAATTGGACTTTTATGACTTTAATTAGACGCCTTGATCATACAAAGAAGAGACGGAGAACAATAAAAAATTTAATATTTTTCTTTATTGGAGAATACAGAGAGAGGAGGAGGAATCTACGGGAAAAAATAACAGTTGACAGAGAATTAAAGAGTAGGGGAACAATCAATCAATGAAAGAATACTAGCACTAGGAAGCAGGAACATAAGGGGAGCTGATTATTTTATATTGTAAAATAGCAACACAAAAACGTTAACTCAAAGGGTTGAGGGTATAATTCCGCCTGAAGCTTTCCTTCAGCAAACGAGACTGATTATTCTCCCCGTCTTCTTTCACGTTTCATATGGATCATAATATATATATAGTTGATGTTATTGCACCCATGCATGTTCACGTATTTGAAACTCGTAGATGTAATGCATGATGACTATCTGGACGCGTGCAAACTTTCGTAACAAAAAGAGAGAGTTTAATATACCTTGATCTCGTCACCACCTTCACACCACGTACCATGCCGCACGTGGAACGATTATAGCATTGTTTGCTGTTTGCATACAGGAGGCTAGACGAGGTAATATCACTGGTGGATGCGGAAAAGCGTCTCTTGGCCAATGCTTTGCTGGACTTCTCTAATGAGCGCTTTGTTTTTCTCGCCGCTGAGAGTTGCATTCCAGTCTTTAATTTCCCCACTGTCATAAGTACCTAATGGACTCTTCCTACAGCTTTGTGCAGTCATTTGATGAAACTCAATAACCAAGGCCACAAACATTATAACAACCTCATGGGCCCTGAAATCAGCTTTCCCAATGGAGGAAAGGGTCTCAGTGGTTTGAAGTGCAGCGCGATCCATATGGTTGCAGAAAAGAATTGTACTACTCTAATTTTTTTAACGACTCTAGATCAAACATTAAGGGAGAACATGAAGATATCAAAAAAAAATTGGCCGTCTGGAGCAGCTGTGATGTTTCATGTTCCTGTTAAAGCAGTTCGTGTGGGTTGTTAAGGTTTGTTAAAGTAGAAGATGAAGCCCGTGTGTTCCAGTCCCCTGTTTGTTCGTCTGTGTAGAAGAAGATGTTCCCTGTTCGTCGTCAAGAAGTGTTCCAGTCCAGTCCAGTCCAGTCCCCTGTTCGTATTCCTCCTTATTAATTAATTAATTAAACCTATTCCTATTCCTGTTTATTATTAACCACAAGTCTACCTTAACAGGGACCGGAAACTGCTCCGGTTACAGAGCACAGCTGAAACTCCTCTCGCCCCATCCGGCCGTTTAGGATTTGATACTGAAACAATTTTAAGCAATTTATTTCTTAATGATTTTCGATATGGGACTAATAATACCATTGTTTTGACGTTATAATTATAGAAAGCGTTCCCCTGTTCCTTTTATAGGAGGAGGACCGGAGAATTCGTTCCTAAACCTCGCGCACACTATTATCCCGGAATTAATGGAACTTCTCGTTCGCTATTATCCCCGGCACGCTCGGCACCCACCCTGTCGTGCACGTTGATCACCCTCAGCACCTTCACCCCGAGCTCCTCGCATCGCTGTTTGAACCTCAAATTCCCAACTCTCTGCCCGCCAAGGAAATCACCGTCAGCGGGATCGTCTCCCCGTCTTCTTTCACGTTTAGCCTCATCTCAGCGACGTCGTAAGCGCTGAGCAAGGCCAGCGCCGCGCCGAGACTATGCCCGGTGACCGTGATGCTGAGCTCTTCGCCTTTGAATCGCTCTTCGCCTTTGAATCTTTCCACTAATCTTTTAATATCGGCAAGCACTTGTTCTCAGGCTGAGAAGGAGCAGTAGTTGCACTGGTGCTCTTTCATGGTGTACAATCCAAGAAGCCGGACTCCACCTTAACGGAAGGGTCGTCGCCGAAGTGCGCCGGGTGAGGATGTCTTTGAGGTCGTGGATCCACTCGAGGTACGTGACGGTGCCGCCATGCAACCACGATGTCACGCCGGCCGAGCCGTGCGATCTCGAGGGGGTCCGTGGCAACGGCGATGTAGCCCATCCAATTGGCATGGGTGCTCCACACGTTGCGCAGCCGCCGTTTCTTTTGGAAGAAGTTGGGGAGGTTGATGTTGGAGGTGGGGTAGAGGTAGCGACTGATCTCATATCCATGGCCGGCCATGTGGAGCCGGTGGAAGAAGTGGTTGCCGGAGTACTTGCAGGTGCCGCAGTACTTGGAATAGGGTCAAAGTCGAAGGCGTCGTAGCAGGCCTGTGCGAATTCTCCGTAGCGGATGATATCTTTACGGAGGAGGGGGTTCATGGGGTCGAGGAGGCCGGACCAGCCGTCGGAGCCATGGATCTTCCTCCAAACATGGTGGAGATCAAGCTGCTCTTCCTCTTCAAAATGAGTCATCCCTTTTGTCCTTTCATTTTTTTAAAAACTAAGTTTTTGGTGTTGTTGATTGTACAAACACATGGCGCATAGTCTTGCATGAGAAACTGCAGGATTTTTTTTCTGTTTTATCCTCCATATTATTCCATCATGGATTATGGATGGATCTCCATCAATCACAAAGAGAACACATACCACAAAACATCTATATGTGAATAATAGGTATGACACCCTATTTATATGTGAATAATATGTATGGCACCCCATAAAAATATGGCACGGTAGCATGATAGATAAGAAAAAAGAAACTTCGCTGAGCAAGGCCAGCGCCGCGCCGAGACTATGCCCGGTGACCGTGATGCTGAGCTCTTCGCCTTTGAATCGCTCTTCGCCTTTGAATCTTTCCACTAATCTTTTAATATCGGCAAGCACTTGTTCTCAGGCTGAGAAGGAGCAGTAGTTGCCACTGGTGCTCTTTCATTGTGTACAAATCCAAGAAGCCGGACTCCACCTTAACGGAAGGGTCGTCGCCGAAGTGCGCCGGGGTGAGGATGTCTTTGAGGTCGTGGATCCACTCGAGGTACGTGACGGTGCCTCGCCATGCAACCACGATGTCACGCCGGCCGAGCCGTGCGATCTCGAGGGGTCCGTGGCAACGGCGATGTAGCCCATCCAATTGGCATGGGTGCTCCACACGTTGCGCAGCCGCCGTTTCTTTTGGAAGAAGTTGGGGAGGTTGATGTTGGAGGTGGCGTAGAGGTAGCGACTGATCTCATATCCATGGCCGGCCATGTGGAGCCGGTGGAAGAAGTGGTTGCCGGAGTACTTGCAGGTGCCGCAGTACTTGGAATAGGGGTCAAAGTCGAAGGCGTCGTAGCAGGCCTGTGCGAATTCTCCGTAGCGGATGATATCTTTGCGGAGGAGGGGGTTCATGGGTCGAGGAGGCCGGACCAGCCGTCGGAGCCATGGATCTTCCTCCAACATGGTGGAGATCAAGCTGCTCTTCCTCTTCAAAATGAGGAGAAGAGAGCTCAAGTGGTGGTGTGGATGAGCATTTTAATGAGGTGGCTGAGTTTGAGCCAAGGGAGAATAAGGGCTAGTGTTGAGGATAGTGGGCTTTGAGAGGGTGGAAGGGGAGGAGGGAAAAGAAAGCAGCACTGATGTAGTGTGTACGATCGAGGATACAAGTTGATAAGTAGAGGGATGCCATGGGGCCAGTGCTTGAACTTACTTTGTTCTTTGATGTCCAAAGTATAATCTGGAGCTATATATTGGGATCGATGGAACAGCAGTAAGAGGGAGAGAAAGAGGGGATGCAAAGGTGATGTTGGTGCTAATGGGATGGGGGTCGCTGGGGAAGCTGAATGAACCTGGCGGGATATAAGAGGCAAGGGGCGGGTCCTATATTTTGTTATTTTTTTATATTTATTCAAAAAAAAAATAAAACCATATTCTTATTATTATAGAAATAATAAGATATGATCTATATCATTATTCTTTATTCTTACCAACGATGACGTTTATCTCATTCTCTTAAATTCATTTGGCATCATTAAATGATTTTTTTTTTTTTTTTTTTTCATTGGTACGTACAATCTTAAAGCAAAAATTAATTTTTTGAAGAGCTATCTGTATGTAAGAATATCTAATGCTCTTTCATGCAAAAGATCTAACCCATAATGTATGTAAGAATATCTAATGCTCTTTCATGTAAAAGATCTAACCCATAACCCATGAGCGAGAGACGGGGACCCATCAATTCCTCCATCTTCATCCGTGTTAAGAAGGAATATAATTTCTAAACTAACCTCATGGAGCTAAATCTTTCTAGTCATTCTTAGCTTGCTTCGCTCTTAATTGCATAAACTTTTAGTAAAAGATTTGAACTCAATGATATAGCTAAATTTGTTTTCAATTAAGGATCGATATTAATAAATTTCATGATATTTCTCTTTTAAATGTATATTGTCAATATTAAAATAATTAAATTAAATTAAATTAAGAATTAATATTATTCAAACATATAAGAAAGTGTTAAATGGGAGCGAAGTAAGATAAAAGGCATGCTTATCTTCGTATCTTTGCCGATCTTTCTCAGATAGATTAAAAATAATCTCTGTCCCATTTCAGTCCCCGTACTCCCAAGATATGTGGAAAATTTCTGCCACAAGAAAATTGGGGGCGGGATGGTCTCCGTTTTTAACATGTGCTTGAAATTGATGGGAGGACTACGACTCAATGCGTAGGGGAGACCCAGTTGCTTGCCTACCGCTGGTAACTGGTAAGCTCCCAACATAGAATTTGGATATTGTGAGTTAATATGTGGCTCCACGTACGTACGGTTGGGCTAAGAGTAGGGGTGCAACTCGGCTCATGAAACGGGTTCTCTCAACCCGAACCCTAACCCTATTTATAAAATATCAACCCTAACCTAACCCTAACTCTATTGTAAAACCTCAACCCTAACCCTATTTTTAAAATCGGGTTCGGGTTGTTTCGGGTTGGAATTCGGGTTGTTAGGAAAAAATATATATGACAATCTGAAACAAACAAGCTTAACATTGCACAAATAAGCTAAAGTTTGAAACAAATAAGCTTATATTGTACAAACAAGCTGAAGTTTGAAACAAACAAGCTTCACATTTCAAATTATATGTCTAAAAATATACATATTTTACATAAAACTAAACAAAAAAAGTCCATTCTTAAACCAAAATATATTCAAAGTAATTCAAATGTTGCATACATTCAATAGCCACCATATGCATTGATGAAGTCACCTTATCCTTCGGAAGCAGAAATATTGAGATGATATAAAGAGCCAGTTAGAAGAGCACTAAGTCTGGTATGAGAGATCTTTCCAAGTAGCGAGACTGCATTCAACATCCAAGCTCTCTGATTTTTTACTCATCACCCCTTTCCTCGATGTTTTAGTTTTCTGCTCATCACCTCTTCTCAGATGCTTTCATAAAATTTTGGCAAACTTCATATTAGAAGTTATAAATGTCTCAAAGAAGATATTAAAAAAATAAAGATACTAGTTGGCCCACCAACATACATGATAAAATGCAACGGTTAAAGGTATATTGCTCATTTTAAAAGGTAATGAAGATTCTGATGGAATGTTCATACCAAGAATCATCACTTCCACAAAACTATTGTCAGCTCTACATACATTAAACCTAATAAATAAGGCTAAATCATTACTTCCACAACACCAGTGGGCCTGCTGCTTATGGCTTTGCGGGTTCGGGTTTTCTCGGGTTCGGTTGACTGCAACCCTAACCCGGCCCAAGTTGTAAATCGGTCCGGGTTCAACCCGGATCCTTCGGGTTCGGGTAAGCAAATTAGAGTTTGAGTACTGCTGCAAATCGGGTTCTGCGGGCCGGGTTCGGGTTGAACCCAGCCCAAGTTGCACCCCTAGCTAAGAGGTCACGTTTTCTATTATTCTCCACTCGGAAGCCATAGCGGGTGAGTACTTGCCTGGTTATGGCTAGTGGTCACCTACACATCTCCAATTCTCCATCATCAGTTAACGTCAGGCCAAGCGTCCAGTGCACGGGTGGCCTGTTATACTTAGAGCACTATTGGGCTCTTTTATTCTTCAGATCACTTGCATATTGGGGACAAGCACCAAATATTATATAATATTTGGCTGTGCTCAACCAGCCATACCCAACGAAAGAATCTACCTCTATCCAAGTTATGGGCATTGAGAGAGAGAGAGAGAGCACCAACTTGACTCTCTACTCAGAATCTTTTGAGCAAAGAGCACGCCAACAAAAGCGGCGCTCGGCGCCATACAAAATCACACCATTTTGATTTGGACCGAGATGGAACAAGTTTCATATCAAGCTGAACCGAGCTTATATTTAATTTTGCAAGCCTAGAAGTGTTCCAATTCGGCATGTTATTAAGCAAAGCTTGAGATATCAGGGACACTTTGCTCATTTGCAAGCCTACCCGAGAGTTTCATATTATATACATTGTTGGTGCCAAAATCTGGCCAAGGAACCTTATACACCCATAAGAATAATAAGGTAGGCAATGCATTAAAAACAGAAGTAGCACTTGTTCTAATAAAGAAAAGTTTTGCATTAAATCATCATTTTTGCGAGGATAGAAGGAGAGCATGAAGGGTATCTTTTTATAAGCAAGCTCAAGACCAAATAATAGGAGCCGTCCGCACCATGGTAGCGTGCCTTATTGTAATGGTGTGACTAGTCAGTAGATATGGAAGTGCTCCACCTGCCATAAGTCACACCATCTAGCATAAAGATACATGTGAGCATGATTACCATCTTGTTATGTAAATCTAAGCAAAATAGTTGGAGACTCCATGGATTGTGGTCTTTTGACATTATCCGGTCATCATAGGTCACTACAAGAAAAATTCATTTTAGTGATGTCAAAATACGTCGCTAAATCCATTTAGAGACGCATTTTGATCGTCACTATAAATTTTGTCGCAAACTGCTATCCATCGCAATTTCATCGCTAAATAGCGGCCTAACGATGCAATAAAATGCATCACTATTTTGCGACAAAACATAAGTCATCGCAATTTAGCGATGCATTAGCGACTCCAAATTGCATCGCAATTTGCAACGCAAATGTCTTAAATTACGTCGCAATATTGCAATGCATTGGCGACTCAATTAATTGCGCCGCAATATTGCGTCGCATGATTGTGCGTCGCAATATTGCGACTCATCTGATTGCATCGCAATATTGTGACGCAATCAGATGCGTCGCAATATTATGAGCGCACCTGCGTCTGGGCATGCGGCTATCTGCGCCCGCCAGGGCGCACGGCCAATCTGGACTACGCGCATGGTAGGGCTGGCCTGCGCGCATCTGTGCGTGTTGCCAGGCTAGACTGCACACGCTAGTGCACAAGGCTGGGCCAGCCTCCTCGCATCTAAAGGATGGCTCCAGTTCTCCTTTTGCCATGCTCGCCTTGCTGATATCTGGGCTAGCTGATGCCGACTCCGCGTGCCGTCGCGTATGGTAGATGAGTCTGCATCCGGCCTTGGCGCTTGGATCACCAACATCATGCCACTATGTTTGACTAAGTATGGGGCTCGCCGACCCCTCGGATGGACGTGCGCATCTCGTCGCATGGTCAAACTCCATCCTGGCAGGTCCTCAGCCACCTGCCTTGCCCGCGCTGCATGCTGCGGGCTACGCTACGGTCCTCCTGGCCATGCGCATTACTGGGGCGGTGATATACTACTTTAAGTAGGTACTCCTCTTCCTTCCCTTCCCTTTACCCCTTCCCTTCTCCGCGTCCGACGGCCGTCTCTTCCCTTCTCCGTGTCCGACGTCCGACAGTCCTCCCTTCCCTTCTCCGCATCCGACATCCGATGGTCCTCCCTTCCCTTCTCCACATACATCCAACGTCCGACGGTCCTCCCTTTCCTTCCGTTCTTTGCGTCCAACGGCCGTCGCCCAAAGAATAAAACTGCCTCTGTTTGTCCTCCTCTTCTCTCTTTCCCTTGCCATTGAAAAGGGGCAGAGGGAATTTCCAGCGGAATGGGCTCTGATCCGGAGCCAACTCGTCGACAACCTCCCCCCACCTGTCTTGGGTCCATCGCGAGAGTGGGCTCTGATCCGGAGCCAACTCGTCGACAACTTGCCCCCACCAGTCTTGGGTCCACCGCGAGCAGTACCGGAGTGGAGGAAAGCGGCCACTGATAACTTATTCTTGGCCACCCAACCCGGCCAGAACCCAATGTGCAGAAAGTTGGACGGGTTCGAGAGGGTGACGAGGACTTCCATTGTTAACCTGAGCATGGGACTGGAGGAGTGGAGGAATGCAGGGTAGTTAAAGAATTTTCCTTTATTCCACTACGGACGATGAAGGCCAGCGGGAAGACAACGGCGGGTAAGTTTTCTCAAATCAAACTAAATTAAACAAAAAATTAGTTTAATTTACCAATTTACTTATATTTTTTTAAATCATAATAAAATTGATTCTATAACAAATTACACTACTAGAAAAAAATATTTTAGTGATGCCAAAATGCGTCGCTAAATCCATTTAGTGACGCATTTTGGTCGTCGCTGTAAATTTCGTTGCAAACTGCTATATATCGCAGTTTCGTCGCTAAATAGCGACGCAATAAAATGCGTCACTATTTTGTGACAAAACATAAGTCGTTGCAATTTAGTGACGCATTAGCGACTCCAAATTACGTCGCAATATTGCAACGCAAATTGCATCGCAATATTGCAACGCATTGGCGACTCAATTAATTGCGCCGTAATATTACGATGCATGATTGTGGCTAAAAGGTTGATTATAAACAAAGGCGCGCAATAAAGGTTAAAACATTCATTGATGGCTAAAAGGTTACAAAATTGCCGACCTGAGTCGGGCTTAGAGCAATACAAAAAAAAACAAACAAAAACTATTAAGGGTTATTCGGGGCCGGGTCATCGTCTTCAGGGACGTCATCTGGCTTTAGCCCTTCAATGTCCTCCAGGTCGTAGAGTTCTTGGATTTTGTCCTTGCAGTCTTGGAAGCCGGCATTATAAGCAAACGCCGCCGATTCGGCTAGCTCCTTATCAAAGGCTTTAGACTTTCTGAAATCCTCTACGGCCTCTGCAGCTCTTTTCTCCGCCTCAAGGGCTCTCTGCTCGGACTCGACGGCCTCCCTCTTGGCCTCAGTCACCGCCACCTCCAAGTCGACAATCTTGGCGTCAGACTGGCGGGCAACCTCTTTAGCTGCATCTATTTTAATGGAGGAAGAATCCAATCGAGTTTCAGGATGCACATTTCTGATTCCACCACCTTCAGCCTCTCCTCGACCATCCTTTGCTTTTCCTCGGCCGCCTGAGCGTTATCCAGCTCGTTGGCTTCACGACGCTGGGCAACTTCCAGCGCGTACTCAGCCTTCTCGGCTCTCAGCCGGATGGTTTTGACTCTGCCTTTTAGGGTGGACCAGGTATCCTCCAAAGCCATTTCCACCTTTTTGCCCTGGCTTGGAGTGATAACATCTCCTCCTGTGCCTGATCGATAGCAGTATCACTCAGGGTCCAAAGATTCCTCATGGCGATTAGAGAGTTCAGTGCCTAAAGGGAATGTCAATATTAAAAAGCAAAATAAAACAAACAAACCAAAGAGAAAAAACGATAATGGAGCAGAGGCTTACCTAGAGATGTGCCACAGACGCCTCGCGGAAGAAGGTGGCTCTCCCTTGATGCCAGAGAAACTCTTGCACCTCCACCACAGATGCTTCATCTAAGGCCCGTTCGGCCCAGCGGCTGTGGTTCGCCAACAGTGATTGGAAGGAAGGATCGATGCCCCTCCCTTCCCTTGGCACGGGGTTTGCGGAGGCAGATTCCGCCTCTGACTCTGCCACCTCCGGTCCCTTGAATGGTGGAGGCGCTTCGGCTGTTGCCCCCACGGGGGGCAGGATAGCTGCTGGAGTTGGCCCTATTGCTGCAGGAACTTGCTCCATCTCTACGGCTTCGGGCAGGGGTGACGGCGCTCTTGCGACCTTCTCAGGAGAAGGATCGAGCAGGATGACAGGAGGAGCTGGAACTGAAGATCTCCCTTCTATTTGGCTCTGCCCTACTTCCTCGCTGGCCTCGGCCCTTACCGTATCTATCTTGGCGGGCTCGTCGGCTTGGGCTCTGGCCGCCTCGCACATGTGCGGAGATTCTACGTTTTGGCCCTTTTAGTGTCGGCCTCCCCAGCGTCGGCCCTTCTAGGGTCGCCCTTCTTTAAAATCTTAGCGCGCAGGGGCTTCACAACTCTAGCCCCTCCAGCGTCGACCCTTCCAGTGTCGGTCCTCCCCGCTTCGGCCCTCTCCGCGTTGGCCCTCCCCGCTTCGGCCCTCCCCGCATCGGCCTTCCCTGCTTTGGCCCTCCCCGCGTCGGCCCTCCCCGCGTCGGCCCTCCCCGCCTCGGTCCTCCTTGGGATTTTGGCAACGGCCCTTCTCTCGGCAAGGGACTCATCCCCTGTAGCCTTCCTCTTCCTAGTGGCCGCCTGCCTGAGCTCGCGAAGCGATGGCGCCATCCCTATAAAGGCGGAAGATGAATTAAAAAAAGAAGAAAAGGAGAGAAGGGGGAAAAAGAAAAAAGGTGAGTAATCAAGTGCTCACCACTCGAAGGAATTAAGCCAGCGAGACAAAGGTTTTCCTCGGCTAAAAGCTTATTGCACCGAGGGACATCGGCGATCAGAAGCTGCCCGAATGCCATCCGATCTCTTGGAAGGATGGAGGGATCCTATTGGCATCAATGTTGGGTGTCCCCCAGCTTCCGCGCACCCCGTCGATATCAGCAAAAAGAACTTGTCCTTTCACCCTTTGACGGATGTGGAAGGTACAACTTAAGGATCCTATTGGACCTAGGGGTGAAGGACCACCAACCTGATTGCTTGCGGAGGGTATAAAAACTATGAAATAAGGAGATGCTGGCCTCTATGCCTTGCAGGTGATAGAGAACCAGAAAGCCAACAATGGTTTGGATTAGGAACTAACTGGGAAGGTGTTAGAGAGTATCGGTCCAGAAGATTGAGGATGAAAGGATGGATAGGAAGCCGAAGTCCGGCCTTAAAGAAGGCTCCATACAAGGCAACTCTTCCGGAACGGGAAAAGGTTACCCTGTTATTAGGAGTAGGATAGAACAAACGAAGGTCTGATGGAAAGCTATATTTGGCTTTCAGATTTACTATGTCTTGAGCAGACATAGTGGAAGCAGTCCCTTCGGAGGACTCCTTGACGACGCTAGAAGGACCAGCAGCCGTCGAACGGCTCTGGACGGAAATCCGCCCACCGGTCAGATGACTCCCGGCTACGGGGCGACTGACCGGCCGTGTTTTCGGCAAGGAGCGATTAGAGGAGGGGGTAGACCACTGGCTTGGTAAGGAAGTGGAAGTTTGAGAAGGGGTGGGGGAACACCCCTAGAATCAGAAACGAAGCAAGAAGGCGAGGAAGCCATGGAGACTAACCTGGAAAGCTTGAGCTAGGATCGAAGGAGCACGAGGAGAGAACGAACATGGGAGACGAACGGATGCTTGCGGGCTCGAGAGGGAGCAGTAGCGTAAGAAAAGGGAGGATGGGAGGATAAGGATGATTTTTCCTCTTATAACCCCATTTCAAATCACCCCACGATCGTCCATTCTGGCTATGTATCCACCTTCAAATGGACGGCGCTTCGGCGGCCTACCAGCGCGAAAAACATAAAAAGCTCCACCAGTAAAAAGGTGGCATTGGCCTTATCACAGTGATGACGCTCGCCTTTGGTGACCCATTGCTCGAGGAAAATCCTCTCCAATCCCAACAACCTGGACAGGGCGAAATGATGGCACAAAAATTGGCTGCCCAGAGGATATTAACACCCCTTTCGCGGGTGATTGTGCGCTCACCCATCTCAGGGGTGGGGGGGCATCTGATACGGCTAGCCGTTTCCTCTGGGTAGTATTATCTTTTGCACGATTTCCGAAAATAATGATGTGACAGCAAAACCCAGAAATAGAACTCCAGCGCTGGCCTTTGTCTCCGGCCTCCAGCGCCGGCCTCCAATGTTGGCTCCAGCGCTGGCCTTTGGCTCCGACCTCCAGTGCCGGCCTCCAGTGTCGGACTCCAGCGCCGGCTCCAGCGCTGGCCTGTGGCTCCGGCCTCTAGCGCTGGCCTCCAGCATCGGCCTCCAGCGCCGGCTCCAGCGTCGGCCTCCAGCGTCGGTTCCAGCGCTGGCCTTTGGCTCCGGCCTCCAGTGCCGGCCTCCAGCGTCGGCCGGCCTCCAGTGTCGGCCTCCAGCGCTAGCCTCCAACAATGGCTTCGGTCTTAACTTGATGCCTTTTTTGCATGCACAATGACCCATCTCATGCAGCAGATCCCGTGATTCGAGGTCTATTACCGTGCACCTCGCCCACTAAAATCACGGGCAAGTGTTTGCACGTTCAGCAGTTACCGCTACAAGCGGCCCTCATCCAGCAACGGCTTAACCTCCTGCCGTTCAGAGAAACTTATCCCAACGAGGAAGATTTGATGGTTCCAACGGAACGAGGTAAACGGGACCCCCAAACATGTATAAGAAGAGGACCCGAGCTCAATGCAAAAGGATCTCTCTCTCTCTCTCTCAAGTTCTACTCATATACAACATTCCTGTTCTACAACCCACTGACTTGGGCGTCAGAGGGTCCCCACTGGAACCACCGGTCCAGAACTTTTTGCAGGCTCTAGAAGGAAGACGGTGACCTCTCTACATTCTCGAAGGCCTGTGGAGATCTCAGCTCACCCGACGTTCATCGCAAGTGATTTGGCAGCAACAGATTGGCACGC
This sequence comes from Calamus simplicifolius, assembly GCA_900491605.1. Lineage (NCBI taxonomy): Eukaryota > Viridiplantae > Streptophyta > Magnoliopsida > Arecales > Arecaceae > Calamus > Calamus simplicifolius. The sequence goes on along the minus strand of UESW01003931.1, from coordinate 925,307 downwards.
CAGGTATGGGGGTCGCCAGTTTGCATGGGAGGAAGATGAAAAGTTCTCCCTGGGACCCCCACCATTTCTGCGAGGGAAACGATGGTGACTACATAAGCACAGGAGGCTTCCTCCAGTCAAGCCGCAGAGCGCATTCCACGGGCTGAGCAATCAGAGGCCAACCTCCATTTTGCACCCCCTGCACCGATAAGCCGGCCTGACCGGCTCGAGGTTCTGGCTCACCAAGTCTAGGACCTGATGACAATGGTACAAGGACTGCAAGAGCATCGTTTGGCTGCTGCACCTCAACCCCCTGCGCCTGATGAAGGGGTGCGGGGGACAGCCCAGTCTCACCAAGGCGGGACCCCACCTGAGGTCTCCCACCGCTCACCCCCCGAACCTCATCACCGAGGGGCCTCGAAGCGATGGCGGTCCCCCTCTCGTCACTCCGGTCATTCCCGCCACCGACCGGAGGAAAGAGAGTCCAGACAGGTGCGTTCCTCACACCGACAATCTTCTTCGGCTTCTTCTTCTGATTCGTCTCGAGATGGCACCCTCAGAAAAACTACCCGTCGGGCCGAGCAAAGGCTCGACGAGTATCATCGACGGTTGGAGGAGCATAGCCGCCGGATCGCTGATCCTCATGGGATGACTATGAGTGTCGCCCCCCACTTTCCCGGCATATCATGAAGGAACTGGTCCTGCCCGGGTTCCGTCTCTCCCAACTGGATCCATATGATGGGACGACGGACCCCCTGAACCACCTGGAAAGCTACAAGGTCCTCATGCAGGTACAGGGAGCGACGAACTCCCTTTTATGCATCGCCTTTTCGGCCACCCTTCACAAGGCGGCACGCGCGTGGTACTCCCGCTTGCCTCCACGCAGCATCAACTCGTTTCAGCAACTCGAGTGATCTTTCCTGGCCCACTTTGATGCCTGTCGAAAGATCCCACGAGTGTCTGATAGCCTCTTTGCTGTCCAGCAGAGGAATGGCGAGACCTTGAAGGATTTTGTCGCTCGATTTAAGGAAGCAGCGTTGGAGGTGTACAACCTGGAAGACTCCGTAGCCACCTTGGCATTAAAATGAGGACTTCGCCCGTCCAGGTTTGCTTATTCTCTGGACAAGAAGCCTCTGAGTTCTTATGCTGAGCTTCTGAGCGAGCACAGAAGTACATCCACGCCAACGAGGCGGATTCTTCGAGGAGGGAAGTTGACAAGAACACCGGTAAGAAACCACCACCTACTGATCATGTCGGTGCACGACATCGGAAGCCTGAGCCTCCTCACCGCTCAGATCGCCGACCACAGACGCTTGCTCCTAAGGAGCAATTCACTCCCCTCATGGCTCCCTTGAAGTCTGGGGTCCCCCGCAACAAGGAGTTTTACTGCTGGTACCACCGAGACTATGGTCACGACACCGAGGATTGCCGCCATCTGAAAAAGGCCATTGAAGAGCTGGTTCAGCAAGGCCACCTGGGCAAATTCGTCCGAAGGGGAAACCTTCCCACTTCGGGCCCATCGGTGCCTCCGATTCGTTCGGCTGGCGTGGACAATGCTCCAACAGAAAAGACCATAGCTATAATTTTCTAGGGGGGGGTGGCGGTTCAAAGAGGCAGCGAGAGGGAATAGATTCTGTAATTCCTTTCTTTGGAAAGGATTTAGATGGGGTAGTTAATAAGCATGACGACAGTGTCGTTGTGTCCATGACTATAGCCAAACACCCTGTAAAAAGAATTTTAATTGATAGTGGGAGTTTGGTGGATGTTTTGAGCTACGAGGGTTTTGTTCGGATGAATCTGTCAAAGTCTTCACTAGACCTGTTGCCGTGCCTCTAATGGGCTTCACTGGAGACTCGGTGAGCGTTAAGGGGAAGATTGCTCTCCCAGTCACGGCTGGAACCCCTCCATGCCAGAGCACCATGGTTATAAATTTCTTGGTGGTCCAGGTCCCGCTGGCTTACAACGCTATCTTGGGGAGACCAGGATTGAATCTGCTAGATGCCGTAATCTCCACTAAGAGATTATTGGTAAGGTTCCCCACCAACGAAGGAGTCGAAGAGATGAAAGGGGAGCAAAGCCCGCCACCGCTCTGCTATCATTTGTCTTCCAGCCTGCTGGAAGCGGCGTCGGCAATAGCCTCTGAGCTGCTCGATCCCCGGGAGCTGGGAAGGAGGGGAGAGCCAGCCGAGCACCTTCTGACCCTCCCCTTGGGTGATGACTCAGCAAAGACTGTTCAGGTGGGGGCGTTGCTTCCAGAAGAGGCACGTGGTCGACTTCTTACTTTCCTGTGTGCCAACACTGACGTCTTTGCATGGTCGTCCTCGGACATGTCGGGCATCCCCGAAGAAGTGATCACCCATCGGCTCAACCTCAGGCCAGAATAGGCCGGTCCGACAGAAAAAAAGAGACTTCGCTCCAGATAGACAGAAAGCTATCGACGAAGAAGTTCGCAAGTTAATGGCTGCAGGCCATATTCAGGAGGTTCATTACCCCGAATGGTTGGCCAATGTGGTGTTAGTCCGCAAGACCAACGGGAGCTGGAGAATGTGCATGGATTTCACTGATCTCAACAAAGCATGCCCAAAGGACAACTTTTCCCTGCCCCGGATTGATCAACTGGTGGATGCTACATCCGGACATGATGTCCTTAGCTTCATGGATGCCTTCTCTGGATTCAACCAGATCCGGATGAATCCGGCGGATGAAGAAGCTACCTCTTTCATAACTGAGAAGGGGTTATACTGCTACAGGGTAATGCCTTTTGGGCTAAAGAACGCGGGAGCCACCTACCAAAGGCTGATGAATAAGGTCTTCGAAGGCCAGATAGGATGCAACATGGAAGTGTACGTGGATGACATGTTGACAAAAAGCATCTGCGCCACTGGCCATATCGCGGACCTAACGGAGACTTTTGACAACCTTCGTCGGTACCAGATGAAGTTGAACCTGTTGCTGCCAAATCACTTTTGAGGAGCGTCGAGCGACATAAATGCTTCGTTGGCCTTCAGAGGAATGATAAGGATCGCCTCCTTCATTTGAAGACCTGCAAGAAAAGTCCCGGACCGGTGGTTCCGGCGGGGACCCTCCGACGCTCAAGTCAGCGATCTGGAGAACAGGAATTTTTTTAATGAAAGAGTAGAGATTGAGTCCCCCCTCCCTTGTTGGGGTTGGGCTCTTTATATACCTGTTCGGGGGTCCCTCTTTCCTTTCGTTGATAACAGCCGAATCACATCTTCCGTTAAGATCGGCTACAGCTGCTAAACGTGTGCCGTAAGTATCGGCAACGGTTCATAATATAGCGGTAACCACCCGTGATCTTAGCAAGAGAGAAACGGGTTGGCAAGCCACGTGGAAGCTCTATATGAACAGCAATGGGTGATAAGGTTAGTCACGTGGGCCCCAAGTGCAACCATTGGGATAGAAGATGTCGTTTAAAGTTGAAGCCAGAAGTCCCTCGTAGAGCATTAATTATAAAGTTATGGCACTATTCACATGCAAGGCACTGTTCATGTGACACTGTTCACGTGCATGACATTGTTCATGGCCAAGGGCGGAGGCCGAGACCGTAGGAAAAAAAGCCGAAGCTGCTTATGGTCGAATGAAAAAGCCAAGGCCGTGGCAGCCATAAATATGAGAATGCAATAAATGCTTTAGAGCGAGTAGATGCTCGTGGCCTTTGAGGCCATAAAGACGGAAGAGCAATAAATGCCTAGCAAATGGATGTACATCGGCAGAAGGCCGACGCTGTCGAGGCCGACGCTGTCGAGACCGACGAGGCCGACGCTAGGCATTGTTGAGGCCGACGCCATAAATGAGAATAAGGCAATAAATGCCTAGATAATCATGGCCTTTGAGGCCATAAAGGCTATAAATATGGGAGAGAAGGCAATAAATGCCTAGCAAATGGATGTACATCGGCAGAAGGCCGACGCTGTCGAGGCCGACGCTGTCGAGGCCGACGCTAGGCATTGTTGAGGCCGACGCCATAAATGAGAATAAGGCAATAAATGCCTGGATAATCATGGCCTTTGAGGCCATAAAGGCTATAAATATGGGAGAGAAGGCAATAAATGCCTAGCAAATGGATGTACATCGGCAGAAGGCCGACGCTGTCGAGGCCGACGCTAGGCATTGTTGAGGCCGACGCCATAAATGAGAATAAGGCAATAAATGCCTGGATAATCATGGCCTTTGAGGCCATAAAGGCTATAAATATGGGAGAGAATGCAATAAATGCCTAGCAAATGGATGTACATCGGCAGAAGGCCGACGCTGTCGAGGCCGACGCTGTCGAGGCCGACGCTGTCGAGGCCGACGCTAGGCATTGTTGAGGCCGACGCCATAAATGAGAATAAGGCAATAAATGCCTGGATAATCATGGCCTTTGAGGCCATAAAGGCTATAAATATGGGAGAGAAGGCAATAAATGCCTAGCAAATGGATGTACATCGGCAGAAGGCCGACGCTGTCGAGGCCGACGCTGTCGAGGCCGACGCTAGGCATTGTTGAGGCCGACGCCATAAATGAGAATAAGGCAATAAATGCCTGGATAATCATGGCCTTTGAGGCCATAAAGGCTATAAATATGGGAGAGAATGCAACAAATGCCTAGCAAATGGATGTACATCGGCAGAAGGCCGACGCTGTCGAGGCCGACGCTGTCGAGGCCGACGCCAGAGGCCGACGCTGTCGAGGCCGACGCCAGGCATTGTTGAGGCCGTCGCCATAAATGAGAATAAGGCAATTAATGCTTGGTAGCCTTTGAGGCCATAAAGGCTATAAATATGAGAGAGAATAAGGCAATAAATGCCTAGCAAGTGGATGCGCAGAAGGCCAACGCGAAGACGCGAGGCCGACGCCGAGACGCCGACGCCAGAGGCCGACGCTGTTGAGGCCGATGCCAGAGGCAGATGCCAGACGCTGTTGAGGCCGACGCCGACGCAAGGGGCCGACGCCGACGCTGTAGAGGCCGACGCCAGGGGGCTAACGTGGCAGCCATAATTGCCATAAATGCCTTGATGCTCGTGGATGGAATGAAATGTCCATTGCATCCTTCAAAAGAAAGCCGAGTAGAGTAGCGAGGCCACTTAGGAATTAAGCCGTTCGGGAAGGCCGCTGAGGATGGCCGTCTCGATAGGATGCCATCCAAAAATTACTGTCTTTATTGCCTATGGGGTCAACCGGCCCCATCAAATGCCCCCCACACTCCTGAGCTTGTGTGCCCCGCGTTAGCTAAGCGAAAGGAGTGTAGACTTTTTACCTTCGCATCTACCCTTTCCTATCAACTTCAACGATGATTCCTCCTAGGTGGGGAAACCCTTTTCCTTTGGTGCTGCCTTGTGTAGACGTCTTCATGCTCTTTGGAGCCATGCTTTTTGCCTGTTCAAAAAAACTTTTAAGCAAAGTTTGAGGGTAAGTGGGTTACCCTCGACTGGCAGCCAGTAATCCTCTGCCTATGCAAAGCCCGAAAGTGGATGCCCGTCAGCCATGAGTTGGGGAGTCCGTTTCTCCTAACTGTGAGTTGACTTTGGGTCTTCTACTTGTCATAAAATTTGAAAGTGGGTGCCCGTCAACTGTGAGCTGGGGTGTTGGCCACTCCCAATTGAGTTTTCTTGGGGCTTTGGTGCCGAGCTGGCTTCGGGCTTCGATGCCAACTGGCCTCGGGCTTGAGTGCCGATAGTATATCGGTCTTTGAGTGCTGACCGGAGTCGAGCTTTAGTGCCGACGCGGAGTCGGTCTTTGGTGCCGGTGCGGAGCCGGTCTTTACTGCCGACACGGAGCCGGTCTTTGGTGTCGATGCGGAGCCGGTCTTTGGTGCCGACGCGGAGCCAGTCTTTGGTGCCAACGCGGAGTTGGTCTTGGGTGCCAACACGGAGTTGGTCTTTGTTGCCGATGCTGGGCGCCGGTCTTTGGTGCCAACGCGGAGTTGGTCTTGGGTGCCAACGCGGAGTTGGTCTTTGTTGCCGACGCTGGACGTCGGTCTTTGGTGCCAACGCGGAGTTGGTCTTGGGTGCCAACGCGGAGTTGGTCTTTGTTGCCGATGCTGGCGCCGATCTTTGGTGCCAACGCGGAGTTGGTCTTTGTTGCCGACGCTGGACGTTGGTCTTTGATGCCAACGCGGAGTTGGTCTTTGTTGCCGACACTGGACGTCGGTCTTTGGTGCCAACGCGGAGTTGGTCTTTGTTGCTGACGCTGGACGTCGGTCTTTGGTGCCAACGCGGAGTTGGTCTTTGTTGCCGACACTGGACGTCGGTCTTTGGTGCCAACGCGGAGTTGGTCTTGGGTGCCAACGCGGAGTTGGTCTTTGTTGCCGACGCTGGACGTCGGTCTTTGGTGCCAATGCGGAGTTGGTCTTTGTTGCCGACACTGGACGTCGGTCTTTGGTGCCAACGCGGAGTTGGTCTTGGGTGCCAACGCGGAGTTGGTCTTTGTTGCCGACGCTGGACGTCGGTCTTTGGTGCCAATGCGGAGTTGGTCTCTGTTGCCGACACTGGACGTCGGTCTTTGGTGCCAACGCGGAGTTGGTCTTTGTTGCCGACACTGGACGTCGGTCTTTGGTGCCAACGCGGAGTTGGTCTTGGGTGCCAACGCGGAGTTGGTCTTTGTTGCCGACGCTGGCGCCGGTCTTTGGTGCCAATGCGGAGTTGGTCTTTGTTGCCGACGCTGGACGTCGGTCTTTGGTGCCAACGCGGAGTTGGTCTTTGTTGCCGACACTGGACGTCGGTCTTTGGTGCCAACGCGGAGTTGGTCTTGGGTGCCAACGCGGAGTTGGTCTTTGTTGCCGACGCTGGACGTCGGTCTTTGGTGCCAACGCGGAGTTGGTCTTTGTTGCCGACACTGGACGTCGGTCTTTGGTGCCAACGCGGAGTTGGTCTTTGTTGCCGACACTGGACGTCGGTCTTTGGTGCCAACGCAGAGTTGGTCTTGGGTGCCAACGCGGAGTTGGTCTTTGTTGCCGACGCTGGCGCCGGTCTTTGGTGCCAATGCGGAGTTGGTCTTTGTTGCCGACGCTGGACGTCGGTCTTTGGAGCCAACGCGGAGTTGGTCTTTGTTGCCGACACTGGACGTCGGTCTTTGGTGCCAACGCGGAGTTGGTCTTGGGTGCCA
>UESW01003931.1:827452-910827 GCA_900491605.1 Calamus simplicifolius | reverse complement strand
GGCAAATATTTCTTATATTACTCAAATTTTTCATGCCCAAAGTCTCTCAATTGAAGAGATTTTATTATTATCATACATTGGTTCCTTCAGCTACAATTAATTTTTAAGTAATTATGGTACTAAACGTCTTATCTATCCTAAGGTCTTCAAATTTTATATCTCGCATATTTATCGAGAAGCCAACTCAACGACTGACTGGATAGTGGATGCTGCAGTCTATTTTTTTGATTTTTGGGTTGAAAACAGGATGATTCCTATTCTATTATATTAAACAATTTCTATTTTCTCATTGATCGAAGCTGACTTGCACTAAACTGATGTGACCATCTGCCTTTTCAAAATAATAATAATAATATATTTTTAATCCTTAAACTTTGGCTCAAATATGTTTTAATTCTTTAATTCTTTAATTTTTATTATTTAATCTTTAATATTTAATCTTTCAAAATATTATCCTTTCGGCATCGTCGTGTAGAATAGCTAACATTTCAATCAAGATATTGAGATGGCATGTTAATTATTTTATTGATTTTATTAATTTTATAAGATAAAACATAAAAATTACAATGCCCTGATTTATATAGTAATAATTAAAATTTTATTTTAAATTATATTTCTTATTGTATTATATAATTTTTTATAGAAAAAAATAATTACACATCAAGGCAAACACACTTTTTTTTAGTACAAGTGGGTGCTCACACTAGCTTAGTACGAGTCAATCCAGATAGATCAGAAAGCAGTATTTGTTTAAAAACAATAGGACTGGGTCTTCCTGGTTCCAGGTCTAGAAGCCAGAATGATGAGCCACTAAAGCCGCCATCCAATCCACAGAAGAATTGGCTTTCCGATAAATATGACGGATCTGGACTCTATGGATATCACGGAAAGTAGTCCAGATGTCATAGAGCAAAGGGTTTGGTAGGGACTAGATTGCAACCTCCTTCCAAATCCATCAGATCACAATAAAAGAGTCCCCTTCAATGAGAAGACTTTGAGCATGAATGATCCTAGTCGCGTAGGAAACACCAGCCCAAGCTGCATAGAGCTTGGCCAAAGGGACAGAGGAGTTTAGGAAACTAAACCCTCCCGCCGTCAATAAAACTCCATCACTCTCTCGAATCACACAAGCAGAACCAGTTTGTCTTCCCCGAACACTCCCATCGAAATTGATTTTGACAAACCTTGGGGGCTTCCAAGAGATAAAAACTATGTGTCGGTTCGTTGCCGTAGCAGCAGGAAAACCCCAGTGGCTAGAGCTGTCATGATCAGAAGCATAGCAATGGAGTGTGAACTCAAATGATAAGGATATGGCATTCCACATTGTCCTATAGAAAGATATAATATCATCAGTAAAAATGAGCCGATTCTATGATAGCCGTATCTGATTAGCAGCAGCAGCTCATAGATAGACCTTTTGTTGGTAAACACACCTCTTTCGATTGCTACGATAATACACATGTCCTATTTGAAAAGTAACAACATAATGTTTAATTAGTAAATAAATTATTTTTATATTTTATTTATATAAAATATTTAAATTAATGGATGAGAGAACAGAATAAATTTTTTTATAAGAAAAATTTAACATACACCTTCACTGCATCACTTATATTTAATTAGTAAATAAGCTTATACCTTTTAAATTCAATTCCAACCCAACTTCTTCGATTTAAGATATTTTATACAAATAAATCTTATTTTTATAGAATATCCTTTGTGGCATCACGCAATGCATTTATTTTTTAACAAATCGGTCATATATGATATATTTCTAAGATAGTATATTTAAAATCAGAATATTTGCATTTGTAAGCTATATTAAATCTTATAATTAATTTCCTTACCTACTCTCTCTCTCTCTCTCTCTCTCTCTCTTTCTTTCCTTCTATTAATTTCTTTCGATGTTTTTTTTTTTGATAAGGAAGGTGATCGCACTAGTCTCGTGCGAGTCAATCTTGATACATCAGAAAACAGAATTTGCTTTAAAACAATGGGGCAGCGGTCTCCCAGTCTCCACATCCAAAAGCCAGAGTGATAGGCCACTAATGCCACCATCCAATCAGCCGCAGCATTTTCTTACCGATAATATATCGGATCTGAATAGTGTGAGTCTCCCGAAGGGTAGACCAAATATCATGGCGTAAATGGTTGCTTGGAATGTGATCACCATAATCCTGTCGAACCTATCGAATGACCGTAGTAGAGTCTCCTTCAATGAAGAGACAATGAGCATGAAGGATCCGAGTGGCAAACGAAATACCAGCCCAAGCTACATAAAGCTCAGCCAAGGGAACTGAGGAGTCTAGGAGGCCGAAGTCATCTACCGCTAGCATAACTCCATCAGTCCCATAGATAATAAATGCTAAGCCAGCACATTTTCCTCGAACACTCCCATCAAAACTGATTTTGACAACCCCTGGAAGGGGGGCTCCCAATATATGAATACCATTTGCCAGTTCACTGCCGAGGCAGCGGGAGAGCCTCAGTGGCCAGAGCTGTCAGAATCAGAAGCAAAAGAATGGAGTGTGTAATCTTCAGAGAAGGCAATAACTTTCCTCACAACCATAAGAGGAGTAACTGCATCATCGGTAAAAATAAGCAGGTTTCATGATAACCAAATCTGGTAGGCTGTGCCAGCCCAAATAGCGCCCTGTTGCCGAATACCTCTTCTGATGTCGCTCAATAGAGTAGTCCTCCAAATGCCAACAACACCTTCCCTTGATTGGTAACCCATTCTTTGCCAGATTAGTCTCTCTTTAAGGCATCTAAAGATGGCATGATCAGTGGTCTCCTCCTCTTGTCCACGTAATGGGTAGGTAACCTGAATGGTCATTCCCCTCTCAGCAAGCAATGAGTAGGTAGGAAGACAATTCCGCACAAGCTTTCAGATAAAGAACTGTATCCTGGGATAAATAGAAAGCTTTCAGATCCACGCTGCATCCACCGTATGCTGAGGTTGTAGCCTGTAAAGCTTGATCAAATCCCTGGTAGGCGCACTAGTAAGACATGATCGCTTCCATAGTCTTGTATCAAATGAGTGTCCTGGTAAGAGCATAATAGAAAGAACCCTGCAAGCTAAATCCTCCCTAAAAAACTGGGACACCGTAGGAGTGTGCCATGTAGTATGATCATGAGAGATCAAATCAGAAACTCTCATATTGCTAGAAACATCCATGCTAATAAAAGTAGGCCAGAGTGAAAAGGGAAGCTCCGCAATCCATGTGTCCTGAACAACATCAATCGAGAATCAATCACCAATCATCCACGAGATGTTATTCAAGATCATCGGGGCATGCCGGCAGACCTCCTTCCAAAAAGGAAAAAATCCACGGAAAGCCTGAAAATCCATAGAAGGAGACCATGCTTCATAATGAGCCCGCATAAAAGAGCTCCAGAAGCAATATGGATCCAGTAGGAACCGCGAAGCATGCCTTGCAATCAGTGCCTCTCTTCTGACTGTCAGAGATTGGATTCCAAGGCTACCTTCAGAAATTAGCAAGCAGACAGTGTCCCAAGCTAGCAGATGAATACCATGGCCATCCTGCATGGAGGCCCAGAGAAAGTCTCTAAAGCATCTCTCTATTCTCCTTAGACAAGTTCTCGGGATAACAATGTTAGATAGAAGATAAAGAGAAGAGAGTGAAAACTGAGCATAGAAGGATAATTATTGCCATCATGGATAATTTGTGACCTGCCAACCATCGAGACGATCATGGACTCGACGCTCGAGATTAAGGTAATCACTATATCGCAGCTGTCTTCCTGTAATAGAGATTCCTAGATAAGATAGCCAGTCAGTCTGAGTAGAAATGCTCAGGGTTTGGATGATGACCTTTCTCATCCTAGCAGTTGTCTTCGGAATAAAACAGATCATAAAAGAGCTCCAGAAGCAATATGGATCCAGTAGGAACCGCGAAGAATGCCTAGCAATCAGTGCCTCTCTTCTGACTATCAGAGATTGGATTCCAAGGCTACCTTCAGAAATTAGCAAGCAGACAGGTCCAAGCTAGCAGATGAATACCATGGCCATCCTGCATGGAGGCCCAGAGAAAGTCTCTAAAACATCTCTCTATTCTCCTCAGACAAGTTCTCGGGATAATAATGTTAGATAGAAGATAAAGAGAAAGAGAGGTGAAAACCGAGCGTAGAAGGATAATTATTGCCATCATGGATAATTTCGTGACCTGCCAACCATCGAGACGATCATGGACTCGACGCTCAAGATTAAGGTAATCACTACATCGCAGCTGTCTTCCTGTAATAGAGATTCCTAGATAAGATAGCCAGTCAGTCTGAGTAGAAATGCTCAGGGTTTGGATGATGACCTTTCTCATCCTAGCAGTCGTATTCGGAATAAAACATATCAAAATTCTTTCGATGTTGAAAATTGAGAACATACACCTACCATTCTTCTCTTTTCTTTTTCCTCCTATTAAACATTTCTCATACTTTTTTTTTAAATAAAAAAACGGAAGTATCTCTTCCACTGCCCTCTCATCCTACAATTAAAAGGGATTTCCGAGAGGGGCATTGGACAAGAGCACCAAATCATTGATATTAAGACTTACAAATACTAAAAAAAATGTTAAAATTTAAACTTATGCAATGTTTAGTATTCTATTCATATTAGCTGCTAAATTTGTAGATTAAAACTATTATTAAAACAATTGAGAATGAAAAATATCAAGTCATATAAATAAAAATGAGCCATTATTTTAATTATAAATAATATGTTGATAGTTTATTTTTCATGTCAGCTAGAAAGCCAATAAGATATTGGAATCAATGGTTTATTAATCATAAGTAATTATGAAAGGAGAGAAATTATAATTAATTGTATGCTTAAAGTTTATTAAATATTAACAAAATTTTTAAATTTTCATTATAGATTCAAGAATAAAATTAGGCTATAATTAAAGTTTTCAACATTTACTTAAAAAAAGGTCAAACAAAATTATACCTTTTTATTTAGTCTAACATTTATCTTTTAGAAATTAGACATGTAGCTCTTCAATTGGACAAGTTTCTAACCCATCATTTCAAAATTAAAAAGCATCTTTCAAATTGTAGATTGATTAGATTAAACCAGATGAAGCCCAAGTCAAGCCTGATCGAGCTCAAAGGGAAGTCCTACTCTTAAATCAAACCCGATTGAGCTCAAAAAAGAATTAAACTCCCATATCAAGCTAGATTATGCAGTGATCAAGCTACATCAAGTCAAATCAAGCTAAGTTAAGTCAGATCAAGTAGTAATTAAGCCACATCGAGCCAAATCAAGCCAACATCAAGCTAAGTGAAGCCTAAATTGAACTAGAAGAAGCTCAAATCAAACTCAAAGAAGAGTCGTACTCCCAAATTAAACCCGATTAAGCCAAAGGGGAGACCTACTCCCCAAATCAGGATCAAATCAAGGTAGATCACTCCTAGACGAAGCCCAAGTAAACTTAAAGGGAGTCCTACTCCCAAAATGAAGCCTAAGTTAACTCAAAGGGAAGTTCTACTCTCAAATCAAGACAAAGAGAATTCTACTTAAATCAAGCTTAAGTCAGTTCAAAGAAGAGTCTTACTCCAAAATCAAACCTAAGTCAACTCAAAGGGAAGTTTTACTCACAGATCAAGTCAAAGGAAGTCTTACTTTTACATCAAACTTGAGTCAACTCAAAGGGGAACCTTATTCCAAAATCAAGCTCAAATCAATTTAAAGAGAGTTCTACTCTCAAACCAAGCCCAAGTGAACTCGAAGGGAGTCTTATTCCCAAATCAACCCAAATTGAAGTCCTGCTACCAAATCAAGCCTGACTCAACCCAAATGGAGTCATGATCTCAAATCGAGCTTAACTCGATCCAAATGGAGCTTTGCTCCCAAATTGAGCCTAACTCGACCTAAGTGGAGCCTTGCTCCCGAATCGAGCTTGACTCAAATTAAAGTAGAGCCCTTCTCTCAAATTAAGCCTAACTCGACCCAAAGTAGAGCCTGCTTCCAATTTAAGCTTGATTCAAACTAATTAGAGCCCTACTCTTAAATTAAGTATGACTCAATCCAATCGAAGCCCTAGTCCCAAATCGAGGCCAACCTGATCCAAAGTAGAGTCCTACTCTTAAATTGAGCTTGACTCGACTCAATTGGAGGCTCTACTCCCAAATTGAGCTTGACCCAAAACAAAGCGGAGCCCTGCTTCTAATTCGAGTTGACTCAACCTAATTAGAGTTCTGCTCCCAAATCAAGCCTGACTCAATCCAAAGTAGAGTTTTTCCTCTCAAATCAAGCCTGACTCAATCCAAAGTAAAGTTCTACTATCAAATCGAGCCCAACTCAACCCAAAATGGAGCCTTACTCTCAAATTGAGCTTGACTCGATCTAATGGAGCTTTACTCTTAAATCAAGCCTGACTCGAATCAAAGTAGAGCTCTGCTCTCAAATTGAGCCTAACTTGAGTTAAAGTGATACCCTACTCTCAAATCAAACTTGACTCGACCCAAAGTTGAGCCTTGCTCTCTAGTTGAGCATGAGTTGACCAAATTGGAGCCTTGCTTTGAATCGAGTCTAACTTGACTCAAGTTGGAGCTCTTCTCCTAAATCGAGTTTGACTTGAACCAAAGTGGAGCCCTGCTTCTAAATCGGGCCTAACTTTAACTAAAGTGGAGTTCTGCTCTAAAATCAAGTTTAACTTAATCTAATTGGAGCCTTGCTCCCAAATCAAGCCTAACTCGATCCAATTGGACTCGTGCTTCGAATCGAGCTGGACTTGACCCAATTGGACCTTTGCTCCTCAATTGAGCTTAACTTGAACCAAAGTATAGCTTTGCTTTCGAATCAAGCCTGATTCAAACCCAAGTAGAGTCCTGCTCTAAAATCAAGTTTGACTTAACCCAATTAGAGCTCTGCTCCCTAATTGAGCCTGACTCGATCTAAAGTGGACTCCTTGCTCCTAAATCCAACTCGACTTAACCCCATTTCGAGCTCTGCTCTTGAATCGAGCCTGACTTGAACCCAATTGAAGCCTAGCTCTTGAATTAAGCCTAACTTGACCCAAATTGAAGCCCTGCTCTCAAATCGAGCCAAACTTAACTTAAATTGAAGCTCTACTCTAAAATTAAGCCTAACTCAATGCAAAGTGGAGCTCTGCTCTCAAATCAAGTCTGACTCAACGCAAAGTGGATCCATGTTCATAAATCAAGCCTAACTCAATCCAAAGTAGAGCCATGTTTTCAAATCCAGTCTAACTCAATCTAAAGTAAAGCCTTACTCCTGAATCGAGCTTGACTCGATTTAAGTGGAGCTTTGCTCTCGAATTGAGCATTACTCAATCCAAAGTAAAGTTTTGCACCTAAATCAAGCCTAACTTGATCCATTAGAGCCCTGCACCTAAGTCAAGCCTAACTCATACCCAATTAAAGCCTTGCTCTTGAATCAAGCTTAACTCGATCCAAATTGGAGCATTGCTCCAAATCAAGCCTGCTTGACCCAAAGTAGAGCCCTACTCCTAAATCGAGCCTGACTCGACCCAAGTGGAGCCCTGCTCCTCAATCGAACCTAACTCAACCTAGTTAGAGCTTTCTCTCGAATTGAGTTTGACTCGACCCAAATTAAAGTTTTGCTTCCAAATCAAGCTTGACTTGATCCAAAGTGGACCTTTGCTCTCGAATCGAGCCTAATTCGTTTCAAAGTGGAGCCTTGCTCTCGAATCGAGCTTGAGTACTTAACCCAACTTGAAGCTCTGCTCTCGAATCGAGCTTGAGTCAACCCAATCGGAGCCTTGCTTTGAATTGAGCCTCGATCCAATTAGAGCTTTGCTCTTAAATCAAGTCATGTGACTCAATCCAAAGTGGAGCCTTGCTCTAGAATTTAGCTTGAGTTGGCCCAAAATAGAGCCATGTTCTCAATTTGAGTCTGACTCAACCCAAAAGATGAGACTTGACCTAAAAGAATAGTCCTGCTTTATTAAAACTTTGGGCCTTGCTTTCTTGCCTAGTTGAGGTTGAAACTTAAAAGGAAAAGATAAACATGAAGGTAAAAAAGACATAAAGAAGAACAAAAATATGACCTAAGTCTTTAAATAATAATAGTAAATAAAACATAATCATAATGTCATTTTGGACTTTGAAACAATAAATAAATATGCATAATAATAATTTTTTTAATACATATGCACTAAAAGGCTAACAAAATCACAATCTCTTAGCCGAAAGTTTTCCCTAAGATGGGAGTAATTAACATTAGACACCTGCGCTTACTAGAAATTTAGACCCCACATTACTTTAAAATAAAGTCATCAATAAGAAGGCGCAAAATATGATAAGACCTAATATTGCCTATGCCATAGGAAAACTAAGTAGATATAATCAAATCTTAATCAATCTCATTGGATAACCTTAGAAAAAGTATTTCAGTGTTTAAAAGGAACATTTAATCTCTCTTTAATGTTTATTGGATACTCTGATGTGGTTGAGGATTATCATGATGCTAATTGGGTTAATTGGGTTATCGATTCTCTTGACTTAAATTGACCGTATGATATCTCTTTTTTCTTAGTGATGTTGTTGTTGCCTAGGGATTATCTAGGTAAACTATCATCTTTAGAAGTACCATGAAGGCCAAATTGATAGCTCTAGATAGTACATGTAATGAGGCAAAGTTGACTAAGAATTCGATTTCAGAATTACCTTTGATACGAAAGCCAATTCTAGGCATATTAATCCTTTGTGATAATAAAGCAATAATCAAACTGCGTAATCATAAGAGTACCAATAAAAAAATGAATCGGCATATATGGTTTCATCATAAGTCTATAAGATAATATAAGAAAAATAATATTATCTTCTTGAAATTTGTTAAGTTTGAAAAGAATTGGATAGATCAATTAATCAAGGAAGTATTTAGGAGTCGAGACCTAGAATCGTTAAAGGGATGGGGCTTAAGCCCATTGTTTGATCACTGATAATGAATATCTAACTTCTATGATTGAAGATTTCAGAAAAAGGTTCAATATGATAGAAATAAAGCTAATTGAGTGACCATGTTAGAACATAATTTTTTTTAAAAGAATTTTCTTTTATTCCTATGATAAAATACTATTACAAAGTGATAAAATAAAACCATGTAAGGTTGAGTTATGTCTTAATGGATCCGAAGTAGGTTATCTATAGGGTATGAGTCACAAATACTCTTAGAGGTTTCACCTATATAAGAATTACCATATTAGGTTGTGACTAGAGGTTTGGGCTAATTTTGAAAAATTTTCATAAAAAATTAAGGTACTGCATAAGACCTTTAATATATGTTGACAACTTAAACCCAGTTGATCCATACTATATGTGATTCATAGAAGTTTGAGTCAAGAACCTAGTTCAAGGTCTAATATCCTATGATTTCTTCAGATGGATACAATCAACACTAAATGGGATTCAAATCCACTGAACACCTCACTTATTGCGTAGTATAAGATGCCTTAATTTTTTTATTAAATTAATTTTACTAGTTTTTTAAAATTTTAAACTTTTATGGGGTTTTGTTGATCATTTTTATATTTTAAAAATAAAAAGGTTTTAATTTTTAAAACTGAAGTGCTCGATGGATGACGCTTCCATTCGTCAGCACCGAGTGTTTTACTTGCAAGCACACAACATTTTGCTTGCTGCATGCATGAGAGTTTAGGAACATTGCAAACAATTTGAATTTTTATCATTTTTTTATGTGACTTGAAGATAATGGCTATTAGGCATTTAAGACCATAAAGGGCTGAGTTATTAGGGGTTACATGAACCAAGCCTATTGTTGCCCAATTAAGTAACCCAAGAGGAAGAGTGAATTGGATTCTTTTCAAAAAATTAGCAAATATGTGCAATTTTAAAACTAAAGATTAGAAAATAGCATGTGAAGTAAAGTGAAGTGAGGAAAAATTAAGCACAAGAAGCCAATCACATACAAAGACAAAAAATTTATAGTAGTTCGGTACCAACCTTACACCTACATCCACTCCCCAAGGATATCTTGGGAATTCACTTTACTAATCGTTTCTTCAATGATTATAATCCCTAGCTAACTCAGCTAGCTTCTCGTTTATACAACATGAGGAGGTCAAACAAACCATTAATTTTGGTTTTGGTACATCCAAGACAAGTTTCAACCAAGTTAAAATTCAAACAAGCAAGAAAGGATACAAGGATCAAAGTATTAAAGCTCTTAAATGAGCAAATAAGACATTAATGATACTTTACAAATTATGAGATGAACTCCTCTTAAATGAGCTTCTTCTTATTGAATGATATAGTTTAAGCACTTAAGAAAGCTTCTTGAGTTGTTTGGTGGAGCCTTGAATGAGCTTTTAATGACTTTGAATGTATTGAAGCACATAAACTCTTAATAATATGAAGGCTGAAATATCTTACGCCTTGTTTGGTTCGTGATCCAAAAAACTGTTTTCAAAAATATAGATTATATCTAAAAATCTGAATTGTATTCTATTGATTTTTAGTATTCAAGAATATGTTTGGTTGGTGTTTATGAATATTATTTTTGGACTTAAAAATAGTAAAAACTAAAATCCACGAGTTTCGAGCGTTTTGAGAAAAGAAGAATAAAAATATGAAAAACATCTGAGATGAATCCGAAGAAAACGTCGCTCTGACGTTTTTTAGATTCATTCAGATTTTTATAATCATTTCGAAAAAGTATTTTTGAAAATGATCTGACCAAACGTGTTCTTCATGCTATGGATTAAATTTTTTATTTTTGGAAACAAAAAATCTAACTCAAATCGACTACTAAACATGCCCTTAGTTTTTTCTATGATTTTTCTTTAGTTTTTCCTCTTTTCTTCTTTTTAAAATCACCCATTTGATCTTATATTTAAAGCCTTTTGAAGGATTACAACATTCACTAGCCATTTCTGACCATTGGAAGTAGTTGAAGTAAAGATCATGAGAGTTGAAACATGTTAGAACTAGCCGTTAGAGAGTCAATCTTTAGGTTAGTCGGCATGGGAGTCGACTACTTTCACTGTGCTCACTGTAAAATCCTATAGTAGTCGGCCGCCATGCCGATTAATGGGTGCATGATTTCTGTAATTTCAGTTTGGGACTCAAATTTTAGCTAGCATGAGAGCTGGCTACTCTGTTTTAGGACTGACTTTCCTCATGGTAGTCAACATGCATGCTGACTAATGGATGTTTGACCTTTGTTTATTTGATTTGAAACAAAAGATTGCTTCACTAGCCGGCATGGAAACTGGCTACTCTACTTTAAATCACCAAAAATGGCTCCAGGGCCATGAAAACTCCTTGTTTTGATGAATCAAAAGGTGCTAGCTCTCTTTTTTATGAAATACCTTTCCAAAAATATAAATCAAGATCATTTAAGGCTTGAGTTGTTCTTCTTTGATCTTGTTCATCTTCCAACCTTCCTTCCTTGAGTCAAGGACATTGTTGAGAACTTGAATTTCATATTCTTCTTCTTGATGACTTAGCCTGCATTTCACTATAATTTCATGCCAAACTCATTAGCCACTTAATTATTTTGTGATCATCCAAATCAATGTGAGATCAACACCTATAAATAGGCTTAGGGTTCAGGTCATAGCCAATCCACATTCTATCTTAGAGCCAATATTGTAATTTCCAATACCCTATAAAGGAAAAGCTTAGAGCTTGAGTTCTTAGAGGTCATGTTGAGAAAAAGCTCTTTTTTTCTTTTTTTATCATTTTCCTATTATATTTTTTATTGTTTCCTTATTTCTAATTTTATTTTTTTTGGAGCATCTAAAAGAGTTATTGGATTGTACCTCTACATTATCGTGCTTATGGTAAAAGATTCGGATCAAGCTAGATCATTGTATCTTGGGAATAGATCGCCTATAACTAGCATCAAGGACTGAAACTAATACCTAGGATAGTGTCTAATATACCTTAGTCAAAATATGATTCATACTTTATTTTATTTTTATTTTTTGTTATAAATTTTTGTTTATTGGCGATAAATTTTTTAGTAATTTTTAGATAATTATTTTTAACACATTAGTTATTAAGAAATATATTTTAAATAAGTAATCAAGTGAAAGCGATCCCTGCTTTGGTAATGTTATTAATGCACACACAAGGCATGTACTAATAATTAGATCATGAATAACAAGTATAAATTGAAATTATAGGCTTAGTTAAAAGTCAACTACCAACTTCTTAAAAAGATCAATTACAAACACTTAAATATAATTTTGATATATTACTACTTTCATTTTCTCTTCTCCATCGGATCATAGAATAAGGTTTCATATACCAAAGATTTAGAAATTAAAAGTTGCATTGGTAACGAATATATTATTTATATACAACGAAATTGAATAATCAGTCAAAATTAGTAGCGAAGCTTGATTGAGATTAAAGGAGGGTCATGGATTTCTTACTTATCTAAATATATATCCTAATAGATTTTCTAACTCATATAGGTATATATATGCGCTCCAAGAATTGCTAGTGGTTAGAAATAGGTCAGGTCTTATGGGTATGTTTGGATGGAGGTTGATATGAGATAGAGAAGGAAAAGAAAGAGGATAGTTTTATGAATTCTTATTCGAAAGAAAGGATAAAAAAAAAAAAAAAAAAGAGGAATGGGAGTTACTCATTTTCTCTATTCATCTTTAATAATTTAAATTTCTTTACTGCTAATTTAGGAGGTAAAAAGGAGGAGAAAAATGAGTTTATAATTTTTGTCTAATCATTTTAATTATATTCTTATAAGTTTATTTAAATTTCTCTCGTAATAAAAGTATGTTTATAATTTTTTTTTTCTTTTATTCAAATAAGATGAATTTAATTTATTATTTTTTCCTTTTCTCTTTTATAAATAAAAAAATGTAGCAACCCTCCTCTCTTTTTCTCCGTTCAGGCATCCAACCAGGGAGCAGCATAATTTATTTTTCTTTATCCTTCGTTCTTCTCTTCTTCTCCTTTGAGGCATCCAAACAAACCCTTAAACGTTTCAGTTGCATTCCTTATATATCAATCTGTCCGACATTGGACCTATACACAACTCATTCTTCAGCAGATTCATTGATGGCGTTCGGATCAAGCTTCACCGAAACAGCCAGCATCGCTGTTAGCAACCCTGGGCATGAGAACAAGCGAACAGCTGGCGTGGAATGCAATCCAACTCAGATAAGGACACGCGCAAAGGCTACTCAAAAGCAGGCTTTTCCTTGTCTCCATCGTCGAGCAATTGTTAGGACCCAATGCTTGTGCCGTGTGGAAGCTCTGTGTCCTTGTCATCAAGTGGAGATATGAGTGCTTTACGGCTGCTGAAACAGCTCAAAAGCGAGGAAATGGTAATTTTATAATAAAACAGGAAACAGTACTTGACATGGATGCCTCTTTTGGAGGCCAAGTGAAGGTAGAAGGGTGTGTAATCCAGAGTCTCGTATAGTTTCATTTTATTTTTTTTTTTTTTTTTTTTTGAGATACCAAATCAAACACTAATACGAGAAGAAAAATAAAGGGTGCAACATATATTTAGTTCAGTTAGTGGGCATTGTTATGCCACATTTTGGTAAAGCAACAAACACTTACAATAAAGTTAGTGATGTATTCTTTTTCTTTTTTTTGTCTGGGTAGAGATATTTAAAATTATTTCTATCAAAAACTAAAAATATTAACAGTTATTTTTTTCATGAAAAAAAATATTATCTTTCTTTTTTAATGGGAAGCAAGAGGAAGGATTCCTCTTGGTTGTGAGCTTTCATTCATTTTTTAATACAAAGATTATTCTACTTAGTAAAAGAATTCGTGGTCTGAAACAGAATAAAAGTTACAGGTTACTTTTTTTTTTTTTTTTTTTGTCTTGCATTTATCTTCTTTTATGCTTGCAACGTAGAATGGCTAAACCTAACTTTTTTTTATAGCGAGCCGGCAATATTTTTTTCCCCTCCATTATGACTAGAGTTTTGAAATTAATAGACGATATATAGCTCATTCCATCCTATATAACGTACGTACATTCAGAAATTGTGGCCCCCTCTTCTTTGCTAGGTTATTTTCTGTATATAATTTATTAAAGACAATCAACCAGAGGAGAACCTCAGCCCTTTCTGTGATAATCGTCTTGCATATGTACAAGACTATAGAAGAAATACATCAGTTGATAAATCTTTATAAAAATTCTATACCATAGTTAACATCAGCAGACTGGGAGGCTGAAGCTGGAGAAGCTGTAGGTGCTTCCAGTAATAAAAAAGAAAAAAAATAAATGAGAGCAGTTGTTGATGGATTCACATCACAATATTTAGATCTGACACGTAAACGCTATTTGACTCCAACCAGTTCATCGATCCAAGATAATTAACTTGCCTGTGCGGGTGAGAGAGAGAGAGAGAGAGAGAGAGAAAGAAGGGGAGAGTTATAATAATAAAGAAATTAGTGTGATTCAATTGCAAAAAGGTTTCGTATAATTAACCTCGATCAGTGCAACTTCCTGAAGTCACCGCCCATCTTTTTCATTATGCGTGTCAAGGGTAAAATTATTATTGCATTAATAATCGTGTAAGAAATTAAGATCAGTCCTGACTTTCACTCACTGAGCGGTACCTATAAAAAATGAATCAATCATTATACCTTGATGAATCGAGGCATCTTAGCCCCTCGACGAACCAAGGATTCCTCGAGCACAGATTACGTCTCTATGTCTCGGTCCTAGGCCGAGCGATCCATATGTCTCGGTCCTAAACCAAGCGATCCTTATGTCTCGATCTTAATCCGAGCGATCTCTATTTCTCGGCTCTAACCGAGCTATCCCTATCTCTTAGCCCCAGTCTGAGCGATCTCTATGCCTCGCTAACCGAGCTATCCCTATCTCTCGGTCCTAGTTCGAGCGATCCATATCTCTCAGCCCAAATCCGAGCGGTCCATAACTCGGCCTGCCCGAGCGATATCAACACCTATACGGAATCAAACCGTTCTTACGCCCAGCTTACTCCTTTGTCATACCTCGGCAAACCGAGCCTTTCCATACTTCGGCGGATCAGGCCGTTCTCTGTGCCTCTGCCCGACCGAGGCACTCAGGCACCTACCTCCATGGAACCACGATGACCAAACAAGGATCCACATAGGCAATCATGCCTATACTACCAGAAACGGCCTAGAGCCTATATGATCGCTGAATCTCAAAGCGCCGGATAGCCCCCTTGGCCGTCGATCCTCTAACTAACCAGATATGGATCCTACCAGCCTCACAACAGCCTGATTCAAACCAGCCTCGAATCCCAACAACTTTCAAACCTTCTATGACATGCTCAAAGAATCAGGTGATCGCCTATAAATAGCACAGTTTTAGATTCTCTAAGGTAAAGGCGTTCCTGATGCATTTTCATCACTACTCTCACTCTATCTCTACTCACCCCTTTCCGCCATTAACGCTCTGCTCGGAGCTCCCAAAGGCCATCTTGGAGGGATTTTTCAGCGAGAGCCTTCTCTCCATATTTATTCGTTGTTGATCTTCGCTGACTTGAGCATCGGAGGGTCTTTCGTAGAGGGCCACCCCCAATGCCTCTCGCGTACGGACTGTTTTGTAGGTTCGTCTAGAAGGGAGCTCAATCTGAAGCTCAACCGCACCCTTTCCAGCAACAACAATGCGATTCTTGTTTCATCCAAGGCAGCAGCGGTGCAGGACCTACCCAAATGATTGGGAGCATCAGTGAATAAAATTAAAACAAAGGCCTACCTGTTGAAAAGCTATTAAGTAATGATATACCATAAACCTACCAAGAACTATTTAAGCTATTTAAGCTCTGAACCAACTCAAACTGGGTAAGATGAGACATATATTCCTTAACAACCATCTAGATTCAGGCATTCGTGTTTGTAGTGTTCTGGACAGCAGCATAAATGGAATAATAAGGGGGTAGGTAACTCATGATTAACCCCTCCCTCCATCAAATCCGTCACCTTCTTCACTTGCTCTAAGAAAACCCAATCATTGGGCCACCTCTTGCGACAATCTGCAATAATAAAAGAAGAATGTTGGAAAAGAGATCTAGCTAGCATCCATAGATACAAGTGGCTGCAGGAATCTTAAAGAAAAGAGAGAGAGAGAGAAAACAAAGAAAGAAAATGTAAAGATGTGGGATATTCATCTACCTTTCATTAAGATGATGAAATGAATAATTTTTATATGAATTAATTATGATATTTATTCCTGCGTTAAATGCCAAAATATCATGCCACTCTGTGCGAAAGGAAGCATCCAGTGCAAGGCTGAAGAGCAAAAATACGATTTTTTAGCCAGAGAAAATGCATTTTTTGTTCACGGAACCAGATATTTCACACGAAAATAAAAAATAAAAACAAAATTTCTTTACCTGAAAAGTTGAACTACATAGCACAAAACTGTTTTTGTGGACAAAATATAGAGTCCATTCCACATCTATGCTCTAAAAAAAGATTAAATGGAATAATGTTTTTGTCATTATAGAAGGAACTTTCCAATCACAATATAGATGAAAGATTTTATCTAATTTTTCTTGTTTAGAGTCCGCGGGACATTGCTTTAATCCCGGTAGGCATAATAAACCCTGTTGATATATTCCATCAATCCTGTGGAACGGACATTTTGATTTTTAACATGCGTGGATGAAATCATATAAACTTTACTACTCTTGTTTTTTCCTCAGAAACTGATTAAATGATTATTCCAATAAATCAGTCAAGAAAAGAATTAAAAAATGTACCATTAAGAAAGCATAATGATCTTTGTACCATGGAAAATGATATAAACTTAAAAATTACAAGAATACTGCATGACTCAGTCATTCTGCACATAATCCCAATTGGCAGGTGGGATCAGTAATAGTCAGCAACCGAGCAGTTGTTCTTCTTATCATAGGGCCATCATTTTATTTTATTTATTTATTTATTTATTTTTATACAGACGAATGATTATGCTAGTCTAGTGAAAGCCAGCCCAAATAGGTCAGAAAAAAAAAAAAAAAAAATTTGTTCGAGTACAATAGGGCAGGAGTCTTTTGCTTCCAACTTCAAAAATCGAAATAATAGATCACAGATATCGCAATCCAATCAGCCGCAGAATTGATTTTTTGGTAGACATGACGGATTTAAACTCTGTAAACATTCCGAAGGATAGATCGGATGTCATGGAGCAAAGAATTGATTGGAACATAATTGCAGCTTTTCTATCTGAATCATCGGATGACAGTAAAAGAGTCCCCCTCAATGAAGATAGGGCTGCCACCATTGCCAAACCATCAAAGAGAGTTCCACTCTCACTGAAGGCATGCCACATGAGGAGAAAGCCCTACCACTAGAATGTTACCTCGACCTAAAAACAAGCTCCTCGTACAAGTTTCTTATGCATGAGTTCAGCCATATAAATAACATAGTTTCTACATATAAATGCATTCCAAAAGTTTTGGTACATCACATTTGATTCTTGCGAGTCAATGCGCATGTCTAAGCATATCAAGGTTAGGATGCATAATCTGAAGCAAGAACTTGGCCGGGAACTTGCATGAATTCAACAACAGGGACCTAAGACTTAGTCCCACTTATCAGATATTGGAACAAAAACCCAGTTAGTAAAGTTCCTTGATACAATACTAATATGGTCTGATTTGGCTGATACATTTGATGATGATACAAAATGAAATTGAAGATAACAAGATAGGGTTGACTTGGTATCTTAAAGTAATCCTATTAGTCCCCTTGCTTGGAGATATTCATTCTACCCTTCAGGGTATCTCTTGTGCCAGGATTAGGCACATCTACCGGAAAGCCAACTCTGCGGCAGATTGGATGCTACTAGGATGACGTCTTATGCTGATTCTTGGAGCTGGAAGCCGGGTGAATCTTGCCCCCCTGTTCTTTCTCAAATTTTGTACTCTGATATCTCGGGTTTGACTCACCCTAAATTGGTGTGATCATCCGCTTGTACAAAAAAAAAAAAAAAAAGTAATCCTATTAGGAATAAATTTCCTCTCAAACCACCATCCTTCTTACTTAGGGACTCTTTCCATGAGGCATAAACCAAATTGCGAAGAGTTTAAAGACTTTTCTATGGTTACCATTTTATTTGGGGATCAAGCTCATTAGATCCATCCACCATAAGAAACCATCTCCAACAAAAACTCCTAATGACCTTAGATTTGATATTGGATTGCTTGTCTTAAGAACTCTAGTTTTTTTTATTATCTTTTGGTTCATTTTAACTGATTTGAGCATCAAAAAGTTTTTTTTTTCCCTCCTCCTTTCTAGAGGAAAACTCAAGAACGATAGAGAGGTGCTTTACCATTCGAGCAAGGATTTGCAGTTGAAGAATAAATTTGAATGTCAACAAGTATGGGTATAAGTACGATAACAAAATTCTAAATTTATGATAGGGTCACAATAAAACTAAAGATGCATTTGGAACGATGAATTGGAAGGTATTCAATTATATTCATAATTCAATTCTATATTTGAATAGACCCAAAGTTTAGGATTGTCGTACTGGCTGCATCCTTTGGGTTCCAAATTTAATGTAATTAGATTCACAGTGCCCTAGAATTCCAATCCCACAAAAAACATGCCCTAGGTCCCACCACTGATACTTATAGCCAAATTGCATATAATAACAGATTAAATGAGTCAACCATTGCATGTATCAAGAATGCATGCTTGATTGTCTTTTAGCTTAGGTAGCATGATCCAAGTGTAAGCTGGTATCCTCACAATTCCTCGATTTCTCTTCATCACTCTAATTTGTAAGGCATCATTCCACTAACCAGCTGAAGCATATACATTAGATTGTTGCACCCCCAAATCTCATCAGATTCAAGGTCATGATAGTTGCTAGATACTTAAGGATTGGCCACAAGCATACAAGGCTAACTTATAATTCTACAAATATACTTCAATTATTCTATATAAACCATAATTAGAAAATAATATAGGAGTACCATTAATACATTTTGCTTTTTGCTGTACTCATGCATATTCCCCAAACACTCCTAGCTTATACTTAAAAGCTAACTGACATGTATATTTACAAAACAGTTTTTAAACATCCTTGCCTTTTAACTACTCATTCCAAGTCTTTTATCAAAATATTCCTTAGCTTCTAAATCTGAAAAATAGATAAATAATAATAATAATAAGCTTAACAACCCAGTAAATAATACTTCATTTTAGAAAAATTAGGTCAAGCAATATTTAATATTTAAATGCAATAATTGCAAAAATGATTCAAGTTCAAAATACATGAAATAAATATTATAACATATTTCCTTGAATTTTAAGCACAATATAACATATTACATATCTTTTCAATGGCGTATGCAAAATGTCATACTTTGCTTTTATCAAAATAAAAGCATGAATAGGATGAAATATCGAATACAAATATAAATAAAGTCATTAAATATCAAATCATGCATGACAAGTCTTAATTTTTTAACTTTTTTATTTCTTTCAAACAAGAACTACGGAAGCATTTAACCCCTATGACATTAGCTCTATAACCGTATTTAGCCCCATGGATTAGGCCTGAGATCATATTTAGCTATATGGAGTATGTGCATATCAAATACTAATACTGTAGCATAGCTCACCAATATTTTCAGTAAAAATTCGTTCATGCTTGATTCAAGAGTCATAAATCAAGTATAACATAATTTAACATATAAAATTGAGGTACCAAAATATCAAACAGAATATGATACAGATAATTTATAAATCTAGGATATTTCAAAATTTATTAAATAATAAATTGCATGTGATATAATGTCACTATAAATATTTTTGAATACAATAAATCTTATATTTAAACGTAAATTTATAATGATATATTTTCTTTAAAATAGTTTATTTCTATAAAAAAAATGGAAGCGTTGTTTGCCTCATCAATGCCCACAGCAAATTAAACTAACCATTTTTTTTTTTTTTTTTGTACAAGCGGATAATCATATTAATCTAGTACGAATTATCCCAGATATGTCAGAATACAAAATTTGCTGTAATACAGAGGGGCAGGGATCACCCAGCCGCCAAATCCAACCAGCAGCATGCTGAGCCACAAATGCTGCTATCCAATCGGCCGCCGAGTTGGCTTCACGGTAGATATGACGAATCCGGACAGAACCAACTCTCTGTAAAATAGACCATGTGTCCCTGAGAATAGAAATACTGGGGCCATTGAAAATATTCTCCTTTCTCAGCCATCGGATCACCGTCATCGAATCACCCTCGATAACGAGACGATGAGTATGAAAGTGCTGAGAGGCATAAAAAATACCTACCCAAGCTGCATAAAGTTCAATCATAGGAACAGTTAAACTAACCATTTTACCGGACTCAACACTCCAAAATCATGTAGATAGCAAAACAGAGTCTGTTAATATTTCCAAATAATTTTTAAAAATTTCAAATTTTTAATTTCTAAATAATACTCTTTTTAATTTGAATTACCGTGGCTCCGGTTTCTTCTGCGCTTGAACTAGAAAAGTGACGATAACAAGAGGAAGAACAGGACGCGGAAGAAAGCGAACAGGCTGTACGGGGAAAAAATGAGAGCTGCGAGTAGCCAAGCATTCGGCTTCCGAGAGGAAACAAGGGCCCGCCTCACGCACCCTTTTCCATGTCGAAAACCGGGGGCCATCGCCCCTGTTTCAAATTTCACCGCCGCTTCATGCGGTGGCCGAGAGAAAGTCTGGGCTATGGGGCCCAGGCTATCGCACGGACGATAAAACCATCGTATGGATTATGACCAAAGATCCACCGTGAAGCTCTTCGGTAGTGTTTTTGGATGCCCAATTTCTAATTAAATAGAATCTTATTTCATACCATTTTTTCAATTCTCTTTCTATTATTTCATACCACATTTATCGAGAAACTAATTCTACGATAGACTGGATTGCAGCAGCTGTGGCCCATCATAAAGAATTTTGGATTTGAAATTAGGGTAACCCCTGTCCTCTGCTCTTAAATAGATTTTGTACTCTGATATATCTAGGCTAACTCGCATTAGGCTTGTGTGATCGCTCGTCTGTATCAAAAAATAGATATAAAAAGAATAATAAATTTTTTAAAAATTAATATTTAGATTAAACATTTTATTCTAAAATTCATATTCATGCTTCATCATGTAATAGTGCTATTCTCATTTATCATATTCTAAAAGCAGTAGCTGAAAAAAAAATGACTATTGTTCCTTCTATCCAAAAAATTCATGATATTAAATATTAAGGAGAAAAAGATGTAGTGTTGGCTAATCGTTACTAATATATATGCATAACAATGTTCATCGTAAAATAATGGTATAATCTACTTTTCTCTTGCTAACCGTTACATAATATGCAAACTTTTAATAGATCATAATAATAATTAATTAATAATAATTTATTTAAATAATTATATTAATAAATAAATTAATAATCTATTTTTTTCTTATCATTTGATCAGGGGTATTTTTAGGATTTCTATAAAAAATTATCTATTCCTAATGGAATACAAGCTTATTCCCATGTTATCCAAATATCATTTGGAATAACACTTCATTAATTGCATTGAAATAAAATAAAATACCATATTTTAAACCAAACAAAAATCTAGAATAACAAGAAAAATAAACTATTCCTATTTATGTAATAACTTTCTAAAATTCAAACACTACCTTCGAGTTGGAGCAACTTCTATGCTAGAATGCACACTACAAGCACTAAGCAAAGCTAGCCAAACAACAACATTTGATTTATTGGCATGCTACTTATAAAATTTTCAGCTTCTTCCAGTTTTCCACATTGATCCAAAACATCAACCATGCAAGCATCATGCTCGAGCTTCACATCAACCCAACATCTCTAATCTCATCAGGTGGTTCGAGACAAAAGATGCCACACCATCAAAAAATTTGATGGTTTACGGTGGATCTCTCAGCAATATTATTTTTAAGATTTCTTTTGGTGGAGAAACACCGTTTTGTTTTAAAGTGAAGGTGTTGAGTGCCGACCGGCCGAACTCCAGTTGACAGGCACTCGGTAACTTTTAAACTTTTTATTATTTTTTTTGGTAAAAACGATAAATATTTATACCTTCTATATATAAGTAGAACTTAAGAAATGCAAATAATTAAATTTTTTCTTCTTTTCTTTTCAGGTCTCAATCTCAACACTTCATTTTCATTCTATAATACATTAAAATCTTTATGATTGGAATTCAAATTATTCACGACACAAACCATAACAAGCCAAAGCATAATTTGTCATATATTTTAATATTTATTGATAATCTACATTAGTTAAGGATGTAATCAAAGTTTTTACGTATTGCCTTGCGGTTAAAGGTAGTATATTTTGGATCTTTTAATAACTAAAAGAATGTCTCATGAAACATGATCGGGAGATGGTAGTTTGATCCAGTTCCTGCGTCTCCAGTGCAGGATCTAGTTCAATTCAAGTTTCAATTTATCTGCCAGATGACGTGCGCTGATATCACCAAGCGTACGATGTCTTCGAACTGAGAAACCTATCTATCTGATCATAAGAAACTGGAAACCCTCTATTAGTCCTGCCCTTGCGAGTCTCTTCCCCTCTCCCTTGACCCTCCTCGGCGACGCCGAGCTGCCGAAGGTCTACCGCCGGCCATCCTTCCCCCGCCGCCCCCTTCAGATCCGGCGGCCCACCGCCTCCCTCCTGTATGCGTTGCTCCTTCCTCCCCGTCTTATCTTTTTTTCTTTTTTTCCCCTTGATTCTTGAGCGATTTATCTCTTCTTCCGTAATTAGGATGTCTTCTTACCTTGGATCCGGCAATGTGCTCGCCTTTGCCGAATTTCCTTTCCCGTTGACCACTATTTGATCGTTCGGTCTCCCCCTCTTTCCTAAACAAACATCTGGAGGCTTGGACGGGCAATGATGCTGTGATACCTAGGGTTTGAGCGGATCTGATATTATTATAGCCCCAGTTTCGTATTTCACGTGGAGTGTGATTTCCTTGTGTCATCCAAGAATCTGTTTTCTGGTCGTAGATGATTCTTTATGTATCTTATTGGTGGTATCTGATAGAATTCGCTTCTGAACTCGCTCTTTCTTGTTCTGAATTTGTTTTTGAATTGACTCTATGATGCTAGATCGAGTGTTGTAACCTCGTATTTGGATGAGTTTGGTGAAGTGATCTGAGAAACCCATGCCGGTGCGAAATCAAAATTAAAGGAGATGGATGTTTAAATCATTTCTCATGTTTTTATGATGTGCGAAAACTGTAAATAATAACCAATTTCCCTACGTATTAATCATTTCTGGACGCCGGTTCCTGATAAAGGCCATATGTATTTTTTAATCTTTTACTTGATTAGGTGGTTGTTGCAGAGTTTCTTTATGCATGTTATGAGCTACGCACAACTGTCGTTTTGGTCCAAAGAAATAGTCTTCCAATCAAATGAGAAATTTCTTGCTTTATATGGTTAGGGGAAATAAGCCATTTTGGAGTTTACTGCGAATCATGGTGTGGTACGCTGTACATGTTCAAATGCATATTATTCTATCAAGTCATGTGGAATCTCAAATTAATTGCTTTGAATGTTAAGTACAATAGATTATTTGCTAACTAATAACGATGGGGAAAATAAGTTGAAATAAAAATACCATGCCAGCATGCCCAGCTAGTAATATCGCTGGGCCACAAAAAAGGTTATGGCAATGTTAATATTATAAACAACCAAAGCTCATTGGGATGGTATCCTAAAATCAACATCCAGTGATGCTAATTCATATGTTCTAGAGAAAGAGAGAGAACCCTTTATTACAACTGTTATGATATTTTTGCAAAAACATTCATTAATTCAAACAAGAGTTCTTCACTATAATACACGTAGAAGCAATATTTTCATACAAGCATCTTAAAACCTTCAGTAAACACCATATGAAAAGCCTCCTTTGATCATAAACTTCATACTTCTTTCTAAGCAATTGGATTCTTTTTTATAATTTATTAGGTGCGATCATACCAGCAGCACCAGTCTGCATGAACTCTGCAGTAAGTGTAACTGTATATTCCTTTTCATCAATAATTTTCTCTATCATCCTCTATATAGCATTATGAACAATGATTTTTCATTTCATTTGCTACCATCTTGACTTTTTTTGGCAATATGTTGGAAGGATGAAAGTGGAGATGACCATGATAGAGGAATCTTGTGAGTAGGTTAAAATGAGTTGGCATGTCCTTGATAAGGTATGTTGTCTTGTATATAAACTGAAGGGCATAAAAGGAGAGAGGAGGGGGGGGGGGGAGAGAGATCTAAGAATACCATGATTGAATTACCAAAAAGAGATATTAGAAGTTCTTCAACTCCGCCATGGCCAGTCCCAAGCCTGGGTAAAGAAGAAGGGTTGCGTTAAGTAGCTGACAGCCAGTGTAAAACTCCATCAGATTTCCTAAAATATGAATCTATTGGGAAAAGGCTTAGATGAGTTGAGTTGAGTAGATATTAGAAGTTCTTCATTTCAAGGTTTTTGCTTCAAAAAGATGTAGATGTCAAACTGAAAAATGAATACTAGGTGATGCAAAATTTCTTCGTCTCTATGCTTCTAAGTAGCAGCCTTCTTCATCTTTTTGTTTTTATGCCTAGGAAGGTTCAAAAACTTAGGTTTTGGTTTTGGCTGGAGCAAATGGGCTATTGTGATTTTGGTACTTCTATATCTTGTTTCAGCGGCTTTGCTTGAAATGTTTAAGAAACACAAATCAATTAAATCAAGGAGTTTTAGGGAAAAAATAACTAAATGATGAAAATAAAGCAAACGTTATTTGAAGGCATGTTATAGAATTCTTGACCTTTGGATTATTTAGGTGGCTTCGCATCCAAATAATGAAAAAATGACCAAAAGATGAAAAATGTAAAGATCGTCATATTTAAGTGCAGTTTGATTGCAATCTCATGTATGAGATTTGAGTCTCAGGATACCCAGGCCTCTACTGGATCTGTTTGAATCATAAGATTACAGATATTCTTGATACCCCAGAGTCTAAATTTAAATTGGACAAGATACTTCCAACATTGAAAGGATGATGAAATGACAAAACAATGGCACTGGCAGCTCATATATATGAGTTTGGCTCATAAATTTGAGTTTTGGGACTTCAAGGGGAACCTCCAACTTTATGTTCACCTTAATTCTTATTTATTATTATAATTTGTTGTTAGAGAGCATCTAGTGGTCTTAAATTGTTTGTCTGTTTTTATCCATGTGTGCATAGACAAGTAGAAACATGTCTGTATGACACTGCACAGTCTTGTTTAGTGTTTAACAGACATGTTTGCTTCTCCTGCTCCTCCTCCTCATAGTGTGTTCATTCTTGCCTAAGCTGTGACCTGCATAAAATTATATGTTTTGTCTTTTTGTCATAATGAGAGTGCTTTCATTATTCAAACAGCTCCCACAGATGCACAACGTAAGACTTGAGTATTCCTTTGTAGGAAATATTTCTCTTACCCTGGATCTTTGATACTATTCTTTTATGGTTTTTAAGTGGGTGGCACCCATGTTTTATGCGTGCGCACACACACGTCTCTCTGTATGTCTGTATATATGAAGAGTAAAGCTAGAATACTTTGGGAGCTGTCATCTTATTCTTTCTCTGGTCAAAAATCAATGCTGGCTCTTTGAAAATGAAAATGCAGACATTTCATCGTACCTAAGATGCTTGTGTTTTGTGGGAACCAAAAAATCAAGTGCTTTAGAGGCCTCTTACTATGCATCAAGTAAGCACAAATGGAGGGTGGCAATACAGGTAGGGTGCTAAAATGCTTTGCAGGCCATGTAATTAAAATTGCCGATTTTGTATCCATTAGATGCCTTAGTAAGACTTAAGAGACCTCCAGAGCATGTTATTTTTGGTTTGTAGCCAACACAATTCATTTGAAAAGGGCTGTTAATAAATTATTGATTTTGCATGGAAGTTGTAGGGATCAGCTACTCCTAAAAGTATTTTATCTTTGCTCGCTCCATATATGTATTTACATATTTGGATTTTATGAGGTTTCAGGTGTCTCTCATATCCACCCTATTATGATAGATCTTTTTGTTTTCTTAATGTTGGATCTGATAGCAGCTTTTTGCTCTTTGTTTCAGTTTTCTGGTGAGTTTGCGGTATACTTTTCTCACATTGTTGGATACTTCACCAGCGCTACAAAAATGTTTCTTGTTTAGGGATTCTTTGGTGACACTGCCTTGCTGCTCTATCGAGTCCTTCTGGAATCTTGAATTTAGTTTGTTGCAATATTGTCTGACCTTCTACATCAAAGATGCACTTTGTGTCATGATTGATATTCCTTTTGGCACTTCCTGTTTATCCTTAACAGGCTAATGAACTGCACATGTTTGTTTGTGGGCTTTAATTTATCTTGGTAGTCTCCAGGCTGCAATGCTAAGCATTTTAGAGTCTTTTTGGTCCACCTCATGGCTTTTATGGTTGGGTAAGCGAGCCTTGTTTGTTTCATTCTAATTTGCAACTCAATACATTGTGCACACAAAAGCTGTATTTTGTCCTCTATCAACAATTGCTTCCACCACAGTTTTATGTTCTTCCTCCTACAATTTGACCCTTAAAGTGTGCATTTATGTGTAATTTTATGTCCCAAGGTATTATACATAGTTTCATTCATTTTGGGAAGAAAAACGTAAATGAAGTTTTTTCAGGTTTTCAATTAATGGTTCAGGTTTAGACAGATGAGGATTGGTCCGGATTCTATGTGAGCTTTTGAATGCACAATCCAATGTGAACTAATCATTTGACATAATGATGCAAGAACTATTCAAGCTTGACCTGGCCAAAGATTGGATATGCAATTTGAAAACTGAATTAGTTCAAGGAAAAAAAAAAAAAACAAAACAAAGGAGGGAGTTTAAGGTTTGTGGTTAGATGAGGCCAGCAATTCAATTGTTTTTTTGGTTTTTTGTGAGTGAGGAGGGCAGGGGTGGGAGGTTTCAAGGGTGGGTGAGGGTAGAATGGAACAAGCACATGTGCATGCATATATGTAGAGAGAGAGAGAGAGAGAGAGAGAGAGAGAGAGATTGGGTTGATTGATGAGGATGGTGGTTGGTTTAGAAGGATTGTAGTGGGGGATGATGTTGATTGGAGTGATGGAGCATGGGATACGGTCCATCTGCCTTTTGAGAATGGTGAGGGGAGGGAGGGGCGAGTGGCTGCTCTCCTTCATACTTTGATTAAGGTAGATGCATTGGGTCCACCCTTAGACCTTAATCTAACACCAAACCTATGGCATAATTTTATCATATAATGTATGATTATAAATGAGTCAATTTGGGTAATAGTTAGTTTGTGTTAATCCAAATACAAGCCTAGTCTAATTTCTTAGCCGAGATGTTGCGTGGAAAGGTTGTTTTTTGTTTTGAACCCATGACACCCAAGCTATAATGGAGCAACCTTATCATTGTGCCAAGGTCTGTGCTTTTATTAATTCGCTGATTTCTGTAACTTGTTAGCTAGCTCCTCCTCTTACTCCTCTTCTTTCTGCTGCTGTGGTTCTTGACCTTAGCATATAATAACCTACTTCCTCTTCTCTTTCTTCTTCTTCTTCACCGTCTGCTGTGGGTCTAGACCTAAGCATATAATACAGCCTTCTTCTCTATGTGTAATTCTGTTTGTAAGATTATTTTACGAGCATTAAGTTGTTTCCAGAAGTAGCAGACCGACTTGGGTTCTTCTTCATATGCTGTGGTTCTGTTCCTTAGCGTATAATAATGTCCTTCCTGTATGTATAATTCTGTAGCATATAACAACGTCCTTCCTCTGTATGTGTAATTCTGTTTGCATGCTTATTTTATCATGATTGAGTTGTAGCAAACCAACTTGGGTTGAAAACATGGCCATTGGTTGAATACATGGCCAACACTGACTCTTGTTGTCACGTTATATGAATTGAATTAAGCTTTTTGTTCCCCATGGGTGATGGGATCATGAAAAGTGGAAAAATACTTGCTTTAAATTGCAGTTTGAGCTCACCATGTCAGACGCAAAGATCACTGATGCCAGTGAGCATGCTTCTGAGGGGAGACCTGCACTCATGGACCCAAATGAAGAGAATTCAATGCCATCATCCCAAGCAGAGGTGATATTTCTTTCTTTTTTTTCCTTTCTTTTCCTTTTTCAAATAAATCTGTAAATAATTCTTCTTGCATTGCATTCATTAATCTTTGGAAAGCACATGATGAATTGGTTTGTAGCTTTGGGCCACTCTAGTATGCTGTGTAAGATTCCAGATCATGTTTGATAAGACTGGTGTTTCTCTCTTTTACAGGAGGAAGCAATCAGGAAAAAATATGGAGGAATGTTACCCAAAAAACCACCACTTATATCCAAGGTTTTTGCTCTTTGCCTAATCTCGGGAGGAACTATCCATAATGCTGCTTCGCATTGAGCTGAAAAATAGATTATATTGGTTGAAGAAATAACTTGTTTTGTTCAGGATCATGAACGTGCTTACTTTGATTCTGCTGATTGGGCTCTAGGAAAGGTATTACCATATGAATCTATGTTCATCAGATCGGATGATGCAGTTTTCCATCTGACGTATAGTATTCATCTACTGATTCTAATTCTTTCGATCCTTGATGCCCCTGACAGCAAGGTGCACCTGTTGAGAAGCCCAAAGGACCACTTGAGGCGCTTCGCCCAAATTGCAGGTGATGACTTATCCCTCTTACCCAAGATGCTAGCACATTACATCGACATGTAAATTTGAAGTTCCTTATATCTACAATAACTTGTTTCTTCAGGTATATACCTTCAGGTATATACAGATAGATGAAGGATATAGTTTTTCTCATGCCCTTTTCAAGAGGGAAATGCAACAGTGCCTTGATTTCTTCTTGCATTTATTTATGAATCGACCTTCGCGTCATGTCCACCATATGGTTCTATATGCTTATGTTGCATTGCTTTAATTTTTGTTCAGCCCACGCCGCACCAGCAAGTGCAACGGCGGTCTATCTACACATCTTCTGATGCTGATGGTATTCTAACGATTAAATTGTCATTTCCATTGCTTTATCGTCTTTCATTATCGAATTGACAATTGTGCTGACTGTCATTTTTTTACCCCATAGATGAAGGCAATGCTGCTCCTGAGGAGGCACATAGCAATGAGTGAAAGTCTCTGTCCATTGGAGAGCCTTTCCATCTCACCATCGTTAGTTGTTTCTTTCGCGAAACACAATTCAGTCCATTTTGTAGGCTTCCATGAATAAACAATTGCAGTTTTTGTTTACATTTGCTGCTGTTGGAATCTTCGTTGTCTCTGCATCTGAGACTGGTAGCACTTGAACTCAATGAATCAGCTCGTAGAATGACATCTGGCTCAAAACCATCATGCTTCATGTTATTTTTGTGAAATGGCCTAGATTACTTAATTTTTATGATTATAAGGTAATGATATGGTATTAAGTATGTTTGAAACACAAGTTCTCAGTTACGATTACCTTTATGCATGTTGATCCCCTTTAACTATCTGAAGTTAAAAGTTTTTTTTTTTTGTTTTCTCCCTTCTCTTCCATTGAACAGAATTCTTTCACGTGATCTAAATTCCAGTTTAAAGAGCATAAAAAGAGTATGCCTGAAAGTTCAGTTGGGCGTGGTGGATTGGTGATCTAGTTTTCTGGCTTCATTGGAAAATGTCAAAACTTTAGGGCGTATTTAATTTCCATGTGGGAATGAAAAGCCTTCATTTTTATTCCAAATTTTCATGAGTTTGGTTCATGAAATTTTTATTTTCATTACCATTTTATTCAGAATGTTTAATTCATGGTTGGAGGGATTGGTATTTTATGCAATCTTTTTGAAAGTCACTTAGGTTGTGTTTAATTTTTGAGAATATTTTTTATTTATTTATTTTTTTATCTTTTAAAAATACGTTGGATGGGTGAAAATAAAATTTTTTTTTTATATTAAATAATATCTCTCAAAAAGGACATTATAATATATCATAATAATATAAAATATGTAATTTAATGATATATATTATAGTTAATATATTTAAATAATATATTATATAATACATATTATGCATATTATATATAAATTATATAGTATAAATAAATTAATATATTATTTTAAAATTATAAATATATTATATATTAATATATATATGCTATAGTATATTGTACATCATATTACTACAATAATAATTAATATTAGATATCTGATATATTATATTTTATTAATATGGTATTATATTATATATTTATAGTACACAATATATTTTGTAATATAATATAATATTTGTTATATATAGTAGATAATATAATATGAATAAATATTATTAGTAAGTAATAATATAGTAATAAATAATATAATAATATATAATTAATATTATAAGATATATGGTACATTATAATAACGTCGCCCTCAGTGAAGCCATGCGAGGTGTCGTTGAAATAGAAGCAAACTGTATATACAAGGATTTGATAGAACCTAAGCATCCAAGAAAAAAAAAAAAGAAAAAAAAAAGAGAGAATAGTTTATAGAATTGCAAGCAATCCAAGCACTTCTTAACGAAAGAGAGACGCTTTAGTAAAATATGGAGGCAGATTTATAGAGTTTTTCTGAGTCATCAGATTTTCTATTATATAAGGCACCTTGTAAGTTAAACATATCAATGAAAGAGATTGATAAATAAACCAATGCCAGATCAGCCTAACACATAGAATTTGCACAGCTCTCTTAAAGTAAGCCTACTTAAATCATGCAAGATAGGATTTAAAAAAAAAAAAAAACTAAGCAAGCTTTTCCTCGTTGCAAAAATGGATTGAAAGAAATAAGTTTTAAGCAAATATTTTTCATTAGTTACATAAGATAGTTGTTAGCTGATAATGAAATCAAATGCTAATCCAAATAGGCCTAAAGAGTCGAGTTGATATAGACTTAAAAATTTAAGCACAATTCTTTTGGCACAGTTCTCTATTCAGCAAGCGACTTATATACCATTATCTCACTTAAAAAAAAAAAAAAAAGCATGTCTCTTGAATTTTGCTAGAATTTAATGACAAATATATTCAACCTTTTAAAAAGAATGAGAACTAAGGTAGCGGGATGAAACGGTAAGGTTACCGTCCTATTTCTTCGTCTCCGAGGTTTCTTTTTCTGTGGCTGCTTTAAGATTGGTGTGTCCATCTCTCTTCGTCCTAATCTCCGATGATCGTCATCATCTCTGTGGCTGTAAGCTTCGTCTTCGATGGCAAATGTTAACTCCTCCTCTCAGTCCGAAGGTGATCGCCGTTATACGTCTGAGGGACCTTCTCGTAGAATGGGTGGTCAGCAGTTCACCTGGTCGTCTTCAGCGCCTTTCCCGATCGAAATCTCTGAGCTGGAACTACAGTTCCCGATCATCATTCAGCTCCCTTCCGAGGCTATTGGAGATCAAGGAATGGTTAGCTGGTGGCTTGATAGTGCGGAGCCTTTCACGGTGGGTGCCTCCGGAAGTTGTCGTTCGAGAGTTCTGCCGAGCTAGCCTTGTCGGAAGCATCTCTTCAATCAGTCTTTCCCATCGCACGGCGTTGATGAAATTCGAAGCTAGCGGGTGGTAGGGAAATTCGTTGCTGCAGACTCCTTCATGAAGGAAAGGCGCTGGGGCGGCTTTGCCCGAGCTGCTGTCAGGGTGGATCTCAGTCGGCCTCTCCGCCCTGGTGTGAGACTGAGAGGGAACGGCTTCCCGTTTTGGCAACAATTCGCTTACGAACATGTTGAAGGAATCTGCCATCACTGTGGATCCCTTCATTGTCTGGGCCGTGTTCGTCATCAATGGCGTCGTCTTCCTCCTCTGCTTCTCCTCGCTTTGGACCGTGGATGGCGGCGCTTCGGCATCGTAAACCTCCCTCAGCTCCTAGTTCTGGCGGTCCCCGATCTTCATCGACGCCTTCATTGGCCAATGGCAAGTCGATTCCCCAAGCATCGGATGATGGGTGGATGACTCTAGTGAAGATCGCTCATAGATGCTCCGTTCCCTCATCTTCGGCTTGTCTTGTGGAGGTAGGGAATCCCGGATTGTCTACAGATCATGCTCCGTGCCAGGAATTATTTCCCGTGTCGGTCACTATAGCAAATGTTGCTGGTTCTCTGAACATTGGATCTAATCCTCTTAAGGATTGTAATAGATCCAGAAAGACCCATTACTCGGCTGAGGAGAGTGACAAGTGTCATGCTTCAAACTTGTATTCAAGTTCTCTGCAAAGGCCACTGACTTACCTCAGAAGGATTCAGGCCAGGGTCAGCAGCTCCTGCCCCTTGACCTTGGATCAGTGTCTCAGCAGGAAGCTCTTCAATCTGAGTTAGAACTTAAGTTGGGTTGGGAAACAAAGTAGCCACCAATCCTTTGGTCTCCGTGGATCGGATCGTTGGGCTGGAGTGCCTAAGATCTGGGAGGATGTCAATCCTGCCTCTCTCAAACGGGCCCGGCCTGCTAAACTTGTAGCCCAGAGGGTTATTCCCAAAGCAGTCGAAGCCAAGGGCAAAGGCTGTGCGAGTAATTCTCAGAGGGTGATCCATGGTCCCAAATTACCATCCCGGGACAGATGCGATCATGACACTACTGTCTCCATTTTGAAACAGGCAATCTGCCTTCCTCTTCTACCCATCGGGATTCTGGCTCACATGGGGCAGAAAACATAGAGTTATCCCAGCAGTTAGTTTCATCTGATCAGGGCTCTTTGCTACAGTACTCTGATCCTGACCAAGGAATTTCGGCAGTATCGCCCTCTCCAGGAGGTTCTTCAGACATGGACACGATCGGGTCCCTAGGTAGGGGTACAAGGCAAACCCCAGCTTGACTAAATAAAGATCCCCATCTGGAATGTTCGAGGAGCTCTGAAACCTTCATTTCACTCCTCGTTTAGTCAGCTATTGCAGCTTCTTAATTTTAATATTTTGTTTTACTGGAAACTCGTTTGTCGGGACCTAGCCTTCAGCGATTCCGGGCCGGGTTTCTCGGTCTTGGAGATCCTATGCGGTGAACTCTAATGGTCTTTCTGGGGGTATTCTGGCTTTATGGTGGACCCCTTCTATTCGTGTCGATGCTTTCATTATTGTCATCAGCAGGTCACTTTGGTTGTTTCGGAGGGGACTGCTCCACCCTGGCTGCTTTTGGGCATTTATGCCAGTATGGACTTTCGGGAGCGGCGCTGCCTTTGGTCTGAGATCTTTACGCTCTTAGATCAGGGTTTTCCCACTTATTACTGGTGATTTTAATTGTATTGTGAACGCTTCGGAAAAGCGTGGCGGTCGTCGATTTGTGGATACCCCGAGCTCTAGTGAGTTTCGCTCCTTCATTTCATCTGCTGGACTTTTTGATTGGGATTTTTGGGCCGCAATTTACTTGGTGTAACAACCGTCAGGGCTCCGCGTGTGTGGGAGCATTTGGACCGGGCTATGGCCTCTTCTGGATGGCTTCACTATTTTCCTCGTGCCACTACCAGTCATCTCCCGCTGATTGCTTCGGACCACTGCCCTTGCTATCCTTCTGCTCATATCCACTAAACCGTCCTCTCTGTGTCGGGGACCGTTTCGGTTTGAGCAGTTTTGGACATACTATCCTTCTGCTCGGGCTTTGATTCATCAGGTCTGGTGCCTACCTATCAAAGGGAGCTCCACCTACCGTCTATCTTGGCGGCTTGAGCTTACTAAGCGTAGACTTTTGAGTGGCACAGTAGGAGGTGGGGGACTTGCGGCAGCAGGTGCAGTCTATCGAAGCTAATATTGCTTCTATGCAAACTAAGGAGGACCGGGATGGTGGTCTTTCCGCGATTGATCTTCAGTTCCTTAGGCAGAGTTTGGCTTTGCACCACACCTTACTCAGTCATCAGGAGATCTTCTGGCGACAGAGATCTCGAGTCCAGTGGCTTCAGGAGGGTGACCGGAATAGTAGATTCTTCCATCATGCCACTTTGGCTCGGCGTGCTGCCAATTGGATCCGGCATACCAGCGATGAGGAGGGGCATATCTTTGATGATGATGAGGCCATTCGGGAGCAAATCTCTCGGTTTTTCCAGACCCATTGGTCGGAGCAGGTTGCCGGAGGATCTCCTTGTACCCCTGTCTCTCAGTCTGCTAGGGTCTCTGATGCTGATAATGGTATTATATGAGGGCGGTATCTGCGGAGGAGATTTGTTCCGTTGTTTGGGCGCTGGGCCTGATAAGGCTCCAGGCCCGGATGGCTTTCCGCCTTTCTTTTTTTGGCACTATTGGGACATTGTGGTGCATGATGTTATATCGGCTATCCAGTCTATTTTTTCTTTTAGATCCATACCTCGGGATTGGCAATGAACTTATATTGCCCTTATCCCAAAGCGATTGGATGCTTTGCTTCCTCAGCATTACCGACCTATTAGTTTGTGCACCACTCTATACAAGGTTGTGCCCGTCTATTGGTTACTCGGATGCAGAGGGTCATACCTCGTCTGATTTCCCCTGAGCAAGGGGCTTTCATCCGTGGTTGCAGCATCTCCGATAATGCCCTTATTGCCCAGGAGTTTCTGTATGATCTTCAGCGGGCGACAAGCAAATAGAGACTAATGGCAATCAAGCTGGATATGGAGAGAGCTTACGATCGGATCAGTTGGATATTTTTGAGGCAGACGCTACGGGACTTGGCTTTGCTGATCTCTTTATTGATTGGATTATGGCATGTGT
This sequence comes from Calamus simplicifolius, assembly GCA_900491605.1. Lineage (NCBI taxonomy): Eukaryota > Viridiplantae > Streptophyta > Magnoliopsida > Arecales > Arecaceae > Calamus > Calamus simplicifolius. The sequence goes on along the minus strand of UESW01003931.1, from coordinate 876,159 downwards.
TCAGTGGCCCACCTTTTCTATTCTTATTAACAGTAGTCCGACTGGTTTCTTACCTTCTGCCATGGGTCTTCGTCAGGGATGCCCCTCTCCCCCTTTTTGTTCATCCTATGTGCTGATGATCTATCTCGTGCCCTTGCTCAGGCTATCGGGGTATCTCATCTGCAGCCTTACATGCCGGGGCCCACTAGTCCCCCTCTCACACACCTCCTTTTTGCTGATGATTGTATTTTGCTTAGCCCTGCTACTATTCAGAATGCGACTGTCTGCTCTGTTATTTTGCAGTCTTATTGTCAGGCTTCTGGCCAGCTGATTAATTTGCAGAAATTGTTTTTTGTTTTAGCCCGTCGACCTCTCTTCGTTGTCGTGTTGCTATCTCCCACTTACTTGGGATCTCGACGATCTCTGACCGTATGACCTACCTTGGGATCCCTATAACTGGGCGGAGTCCCCGTTAGCAGGATTTTTGGAACCTTGAGCGATGGATTACTGATAGATTGGATCGTTGGCAGGTTTCTGGCCTTTCCATGATGGGGACGTGTTACTCTGCTTCGATCTATCCTCACATCTCTCCCCTTTACACTTTGTCTAATGCATTGATTCCGGTTACCTGCCTTCGACGGATTGAGTGTTTTGCGACTTCCTATGGGCGTCGATGCAGGAGGTCATGGTCTTCATCTTCTGTCTTGGGATATGGTTTGTTTGCCTATCCGTGAGGGAGGTCTGGGGAAACAGTCCTTAGTGGTCCGTAGAGAGGCTCTCCTTGCTAGGCACGCATCCAGATTCCTTTTGGAACCTCATTATTTTTGGAGCTCTGTTATGCGTGGCAGATACGGTGGCTGGACTACTGATTCAGATTTCCGTATTCCACGTGGTTGTTCCTTCATATAGAGCGATTTGCAGTTTGCCCCCACTATTATGACTGATATTCATTGCATGATTGGGGATGGAGTTCTATTAATGTTACTCATGATACTTGGATAAGATCTTCCTCTAGCTCATGGTCAACATTCCTTAGCTCTAATGTTGGACCTTCTCTACCTGTTTTTGCTTTGATTGCTAGGACTCTCCTGCCTGGCACATCCCCACAGTGTCCCGGTTCTTTGGAACTGAGCTTACGCACAGGATCCTTGCCACCCCTCTTGCCTCCTCTGCTGCTTCTGACATCAGACTGTGGCGCGATCCTGCCTCCCTCGTGCCTCTATTAGAGATCTAATCGATCGTATCTGCCCTCGGACTGGGGGCTTGGATGATGTGGCTTGGATCTGTTTGCCTATCCATCATAGGATTCAGCTTTTCTTATGGAAGCTGATGTGGGACCGCCTACCTACATGTTCTCTTCTGGCTGGTCGCGGTCTCTCTATCAGTCGTATTGTCGATATGTGGGGTTCAAGAGGAGACGGTTGAGCATGCCATTCTTACATGCTCTCGTGCCTCTCAGATTTGGCAGCAGCTTCGATACAGGCCATGGATGCAGGATGAGGGACCCATCCGACGGTCTTTATTGCGCGCCATTCGCATAGCTGTTCAGAGCGGCATTGCTTCCAGGGTGTTTTTTCAGCTTATCTGGCTTATCACATCTGGCTAACTCGTAACCAGAGTGTCTTTGCTGATATGATCTCGTCTCAGACCATTATCCGCACGGCCGGCCTTCTTGCTACGGAGTATCTTCGTTCTGGTTTGGATAGTCACTCTGACAGACCGAGCTTCTGGGATTCCCCTTGTGTTTCGGCAGCGCACCGTTCTACGGTCTTTATCGCTTGGGAGCCCCCACCTCCAGGTTATGTCAAAGTGAACTTCGATGGCACTGTGTTGGGCCGTATTGCTGGATCTGGTTTATCATTAGGGGGCCTGAGGGGAGCTGCTTGTGGCTAGTGGTCATGGCTCTCTCGGCATTTCGGTTCCTATGGCAGAGTTGCAGGCTGCTTGGGCCGATATCACCTACGCTATTCGCATTTTGCACTCTCATCGGGTTGTTATTGAAGGAGATTCTCTTACGGTCATCCACTGGATTAGACGGGATGTAGATTTTTGCTCCTCCTATAACCCCCTAATTAGTGATATATGGGCTTCTCTCCAGTCTACCTCTGCTTTTTTGATCCGTCATATCTATAGGGAAGCCAACGCTGCAGCGGATTGGATTGCCTTGGCTGTAGCTCGCCATTCTGGACGGTGGGAATGACATTCTGGTGACCCCTGTCCAATTATTTTGGAGTAAATTATGTACTCTGATACTTTGGGTTTGACTCATTCTAAAGTGGTGTGATCGCTCGCTTGTAACAAAAAAAAAGAGAACCTAATAAACAACACCTAACTTTAAGGAATCATACCTAACATGAGCTATTAATTACCTTCTATCGTTAGCATCGTTACAGAACTAAGCGAGGGAACACACGGGGTGTATTTCTTGGTAACGGCTGTTTTCCTATAAATTAGTGATAACTTTCCCTTTCAAGGAAGACGAATGGGTGTGCCAAGCTACCACATGACCGCATCTTCCAAGTAGGGAGCATCGCACTCATCCATGTGGAGGGCCAAATAACGAATGGAAAGAAGATTGAAGAATGCGGCCATGGCAAGCCTAGATGCCTCGCACCATAATAACAACCACCTCCATTTTCTCTCACGGAATAAACTTCTTTTCTCTGGCCACCCTTTTGTCTCCTCCCCTCTTTGTTTTCTTAGGTAATATTTGAAATAAGAGATAAGAGGGGATATTTCCTTTTATTCCCAAAAGTCATAACTATAAGGGATAGTAAGGAATAAATTTAACCAAAGGGATAATCCATGGTTAACCATGGGATATCCCCGTAATTTATTTCCTAGAAAATGCAGGAATAACTGGTTATCCCTCCAAATAAGAGTAAAAAAGGGATATCCCTAGAAATAATCAGAGGATAAATCCTATTCCGTACACTTATCCATAGATAATATTTTTTCTAACGCTACCTTAGAAATCATTGAAGGGTTTCCAAGGGGGTATTTGTAAAACAAAGATTTTAATTACTTTATCTTATAATACAAAGATCTTAAATAAAAATAATTTTACTGGCTAAAAGTGCCATGGATGTAGGAATCTGTTCTCATTGCTATTTACAAGGTGAGTAGTTAGGTTTTAGCTGCTATATATATATATATATATATATTTCAAAAAAATGGACTTCAATTTTATTCATTCAAAATTGCCTTCAATGCATGCGCCTTAATGCTCCTGAATTATTTATCATTTATTGCACCATCTATGTACAGTCCAAATCATTAAGCATGATAAAAAAAAAAGTCAACTAATTAATCCCTTCTTATCTTTTTAAGTGTGAATTCTCTGTAGCAAGTAGTAGGAGTACAGCGTTCATATTCTTGAGAACAAAATCTGAAATCTGTGAAGGTGGCACGCTCATCTATCTTTTGAGCTCTATGCTCAGTGCAATGGATGCATATCATTTGTGACCTATTGATTTAATTATCTTTTTGGCAATTAACCAACGTCAATCGAACTATGTCATCTAATGAGCCATGCAGGTTGACGTTTTGTTCGATGCCGTGTCCTGTGTAACCTGTGACACATATATGAACCAAACTAAAAGATGCAAACAAATGTAGATTAACTTTTTTTAAAAAAAGGTAAAACAAGTAACCTCTATTTAGAGTTTGATTAGATTTGGACATAAACTGGACCCATTACGGCTTCAATCAAGATGCAGAAATGCAGAGACTTAATTTGACCTTTATGCACCCCAAGAACATGGGCAACGTTCAACTCCCAAAACAAGACCCTACAACCTACTACAATTTCTAAGTCATACAGCGTGCATGCCGTCAGGCTCTAAAAAGTCTTATGAAGTTTGAGAAAAGTCTTTGTACATCCGTAGAATGGTCTACATCGAACATAGTGATTCGCTTATGTGAAGACTTACGCATCAGCGATATAGAACTCACGAGCAAACCTTCAACATAAGCTCGAGCATTGATAAATCATTGCGTCTGATACAAACCATCCTGCATCAAGAACGATATATAAAAGCTTTTTCATTAAGTTAGTGCCAGCCACGAACTGATACCGTAGGCTTTTCGAAGCTATTGAAGATCACTTCAACCATATGTAGATCAACAGGTGGAGAAATCATGATGGGGTCTATTAATCAAACACATGGAAACAATTATTTAACAATTTTTAGGACTAGACAAGAAAGCCATTTAATCTTTTAAGAAATATTAGCTAATTAGGCTTGCCCTTAGCTAGGGATCTCCATTCCGCTGGAGGCCCAGTGAACACACTGCCTTCCAATGGTAGATGAAACAGAGGTGTCAATTATAATGGACAAGAAAACTATGATTGTTATGAAATCCCCACAATATGATGAAGGGAACAATCATCATGAGGCGTAAATTAAACTAATCCACTGGCACCACACAAACGAGCTAGCTACCATCAAATCCAGTTATCCAACCACTAGAAGGAGACATCCATGCCCACCTAATTAGCCCCCACCTCTTACTCGTGAGATACACTTTCTTCATGAAAACCACTGAATCTTCAACCAAAAAGAGAACCACCAACAGCAGCACCCCCACCACCAACAGCAGCGCTGCAGCTATGAACATATGCACTAATTAACTACATATAAAGGGCCAAGTAAAGTGACATCAAAAGAGAAGGAAAATGGTAGGCCCCGCCGCCCACTGCCGTGGTGGGAACGGCTGAAGCTGGGGGAGGGGGGCCTCCCTATCCTCCTCCTCTCTCTCTCTCTCTCTCTCTCTCTCTGTCGCTTTCTGCCGTCAATTTCATTGGACAAAAGAAGGGATTGATATCTCGACTCACATGGGCTGAAGAACTCTATCGATTTCTATATTGCGAGTGGAGGCATTCTGCTAGATGGTATGCTTAAGAAGGGATATCTTATAGTTACCATAAGTTTTGTGGGAGGAGTATCATTAATTAGACAAGGTTCATTCTGTATTGGTGCTTGTTATTGAATTCATTCAAATCTTATCCACTCAAGGACTGTTCTTGATTTGCATCTATAATCAAGTGCATGCTAGTTAACTATTCAGGGTCTCCCATATGCTCCACTAGCATGAACAAAATATCATATTATGTATCAAATCACACTTAATTGCTGGATAACAACTCAGACGTACGACTCCTTCCATGCTTGAGAAGTTACTGTAAGAGCAATGTTATATTAATATAACTTTTAGGAAAGCATGTTGGACTTCCATGTGTGATTATTACTCGCACACTTCCAATTAACATTATGCAAGCATAGGAATGCAATAGGAGCTGGTTGAAGTAAAAAACGTATGAAATCATGGAATATATAAGTTTCGGGTTTTATATTCTTAATTCTTTCTTAATTTACTCTTGCTCATGTTCTATAGAAAGAAATACATTGGATATTGCTCTAAATCGGACTTCAACATTTTATCATGGAATGATTGGATATGGATATCATATTTGGTGCAGGTAAAAGTTATCATCGCATCAATAAATGTGCTCGATGACTAAGATTAAGCTATTAAGCCGAACTATATCGCCAGATAGTTAAAACTATCTGGCCGAGCTATAAAACCGAACTATCTGGCCGAGCTTCAGAGCCGAACCATTTGACGAGCTATTTCAGTCCTCGGAAGGATCGAGCTATATCCAAACCTTAGTAGGATCGAGCTATCTTAGTACCTTATCAGGATCGATCCTCATCCCTTCAATATAAGCGTCATTGCTGCTTCAAACCACGCTGAATATCTCGAAGGATGAATCATTCTGATCGCAAGAATCGTAGAATGAGCCTCTCAAAACGGAAATGAAAGCCAAATACAGCACTCCGTCCATGATCAACGGGATTTCAAATTTCCAATAAAGCGTCCGTCAGCTTCATCAACTACCGATCCTTGTAACTATTGGGATTTTGGCCTTATCGAATGCGAACTTCCTAAAATGTGCCCGAAAAATTACTTTCTTGGCAGCATACAAATACCAAGTCACAGAACCCCCTAAGTACGCTCTCGAAGGTAATTCTAAGCCCAAAAAAATAACTCTAGCAAAGGTCATTACTTCTGAAAAATCATCTCAAGAAGGAAGATTCTTTTACTGGAGCCTTCTTATTTTATCATTTGCTCAGAATCTTCACTGACTTGGGTGTCGAAGAGTCTTCTACAGGGATTACCCTCTGTAGTTTCTGCATAAAAATTGCCTTATAGGTTCATTCGAATGAAAAAATGCTACTCAAATTTTTGACATGCATGAAGAACGAATTTTTGTAGCAACAAATTTAAAAATTACGTGTCTCTTCCTTTAATTCATTGCATTAGCGTTATGATTAAACTGACATGACATGGCACCAAGGGTAGGCTTTTAAAAAAACGCAGGTGCAAGTATCAACGCTAGTGTGCTGGTGATAAAATACCCCATAATAACGCTACTATAACAAGGGAAATCATGTGAATCAATATGCGGTGGGCCGGCCTTGGGCCTCCCAACCACAAGTCCACATCATAACCACAATTTATCTCCAATAATAAAAGCCTCCATCAAAATATAAATTTATGCTTCGCATAAATAAAGCACCAAATAAAATAACACAAGCAGCGGTATAAATATAAATAGACCGCCAAACCAACCTTCATTTCATTAATCGTTGTTTCTTCCTCTGCCTCCCACCATGATCCCCTCCTATTCTTCCTCGCCTCCCTCTTCCTCAGCGTCCGGTTCACGGAAAAAAGCGCGGTCCGGCCCGACCCCCCAGCCCCAGACCAAGTGGCGGACCGGCGCCCAGGAGCGGATATACCGGCGCCGCCTCCTCGAGGCCCTCCGCTCCGCCCGCGTCGGAAGAGTCTCCGCCGCCGACGGCCGGGCCAGGGTCGTCAAAGAGGCGGCCGACTCCGCCCTCGCCCTCACCGCTCGGGGACAGTCCCGGTGGAGCCGGGCCATCCTCTTCGGTCGCTGCAGCCGGCGCAAGCTCCTCCTGAAGGCCGGCGGCAAGGTCCGGCGGAGTCGGCGGCCGCGGCCGGCCAGGAAGACCGCATCGCCGCCCCCTCTGCCGGCGGCGCTGAAGGGGAAGAAGGTGACAGACCGGCTCCGCGTGCTGTCTCGGCTGGTTCCAGGGTGCCGGAAGCTGTCGGCGCCGAGCCTGCTGGATGAGGCGGCCGACTACGTGGCGGCGCTGCAGATGCAGGTGAAGGCCATGCGCGCCCTCGCCGACGGCCTCTCGGCGGTGGCGCTCTCCGCTTCGCCGACGCCCACCGCCGCCCCCGAACCGGAGAACTGAGGGCCGGCCGGCTTCGCTTTGGATTCTAGTTACTATTGAATAATAAAAGGAGGAGAGAGTAGGTATGTGGGGAGAGTAGATTGGTAGAATCTATGGAGATATTTTTGTTGGGTTCCTGTTGTAAATTCTCAGATACTTGTATATGCTGCTGCTGCTCTTATTGTTCCTTCTAACAACAAGATGATGAGAATTTATATTTTACACTCTCTCATCTATTATTTCTTGGTGCAATCCTCTCTCTCTTGCAATTTTTTTGTTTACTCTTCAGGGTTTTCACAGATATTATTATGGTGTGAAAAACAAGTGGTTTCTGGAGTTTTGTTGGTAGATTGGCATATATAGTTTGGGCAGTTGATAGGTTGCTACAAAGCCAAAGATTTGCATAGATGATACATAGCCCTCAAATATCCATTGAGAGATAGGGAAAAGGATGGTGGATTAATTACAGGGATGAGTACAGACTGTACAAACTTTTGTTTGCCTAATTTGTTTATAGCTTTTTAGAATTTTGTGTTACTAATTGAAAGACCATTGGTATTGATTTTGTTTTCAACCCTCTTCATCATTGCAACCATACACTAATGCTCTACATGGAGATTTCTTCCTTGGAAATCTATATATGATCGCGAAGTTCCATTGCATCAATTCTATAGGTCGCCTTTGGCATGGATAGAAAAGAAAGAAAAGAAGAAGAAGAAAAAAAAAAAAATCTCGTTTGTCAAACTCAAAAGAGATAAGATAATATAAATTTCTTCATTTGTTCGTGCCGTCCTTCCGCATGGGCTTGCTCATCTTCTCCATATGATAATAAAGATACGAATGCTCAAGGTGCGATGTGATAGCAGTTTAAGCAAACCATGCCTTGATGAGTACTGAGGGAGAAATTATTCAACCGATCCATGTTCTATTGACGAGAACGTGTGAGCCACGCCAAGTCTCGTGAATCTGTCCTTTATTTCGCTTTTAGCGGCCGCAGTCTCTAACAGGAAAACTAATTAGCGACTTGGGCGTCCAGGAGGTCCATGAACAAAATTTTAGCTGGTCAAATACCTAACACAAATGGACAGTATGCAAGGATGAAAGCAATCCAGGAAACCTTTGTATAGTTGTAGCCAGAGCAAAAAGAATATGAGTTTTAGAGAAAAAGAGCAAGGAGATGACCATCATTAATTATTTCCTATAATATAACCTTGATCAGAGAAGTGAATGAGAGATTATTTGAGTTCTATCTTCTTTGTTTTTTGAGTTCCAGTATAGACCACCCACTAAAGAAGATAGAAGGACACCCCATACTCGCTGCACGCCGACAGTGTCCAGAGACCTAGCTATCGATCGGCAACCAAGGGGAGGACAAAAAATTAAGTGAAAGAATGCAAATCCCAGGCAACGTTGGAGCAGGATTTGTTTGTCTACCATTTTGGCTTAAAGGATGCAGATGGTCCCATTCCATGTCCAGGCACTAAAGAGAGGACGATGGATTGTAAAGTCCCAGCAAAAATCTTGCACTGGGGAACAATGGAGGCAACGAAGGAAGCTCTTCAATTGTACCAGAGAACGTTAACAGAACCTGTAGCCAAGTCCATATTACATTAATTGCCTTGTGGTTGTACTTCCAGGGCAACAATGACACTTACCGTGGGGTTGGTGCCTTGAAAACCTCCTTTGAAAGGAAAACCATGGAGGTCAGTGAAGGGTGACAAATTAAAAGGAATTGCTTTGGTCTGTGGCTGTGCGCTTTCTTTTTTAATTGTTTTGTAGGTGTGCAGGCATGTGCCAAAGTTGGACCTTGATTCAATGTTAGTGGCTTTTTTATTATTCTATATCGTCTGCTTTCGGTGGTTCAAAGTGGAATCTGATGGGCTCTTCTATAGTTCTTCTATCCACTGATTAATAATCCCAGCAAGCAGACTTATGGAGCAACTTAACTGTCACAGAGTTAAACATCCATTCCAATTCAAGGTGGACTAAAAGAACTATATATATCCCATGTCGCAAAAAAACAAAAAAAAAAAGAAAGAAAAAAAAAGAAAAGAAAAAGAAAGGAAGATTCCTTGAGAAAGATCTGATATAACTAATCTGTCTTTCAGTGCTAGTTGAAGAAGACGTACAGGCTTGTTTGCGTCTCTTATGAAAACTTATCACTCAATGGCGACATGGAAAGCATACATATATATCAAACATAATTTGATCTGTAACCTCTTTTCTTCCCTATAAAACACCCATTGAAGCTAAGAAATGCCATTACGATGGGGTGATCAGTGCATGAACCATAATTTATAAGATCTCATCAACTTGCCTACTTAAGTGATGAACAACAATGCTCTGCTGTGCTAACTAGTTGTTGCCTGTTGGTATGGTTTTGTGAAGTATTGTGGCAAAATTGTTAATTTTGTTTTGTTTCGATTGTTTCGATCGAAACGTTTCATTTCAGTGACTTATCCGAAAGGTGAGCTTTACGTTTTGTTTCGAAAATTTTTTTGGTTATTTCGGTGCATTTCGGCGTGTTTCGGCTATTTCGACATGTTTTGATCGACAAAATATGTTTTGAAAACCAATTTATGAATTTTAAATCGTTCAGGACTATTTTAAAATATATATATAAAATAAAAAAAATCTTATTATCTTTTTTTTTCAATCGTATGATCCCATCTCTTAAAAATTTAAACTTTTTATTTTTATTTGTTATTATTATTTATAAAAAATATAAATTATGAATTTTTTTTATTTATATATATATATATATATATTTAAAATAAATATCGAAATGATTCGATATCAAAATGTTTTATTTTATAAATTAAATCGAAATATAATCTAAAATAAAATTGACAACTTTAATCTGCTGGGTTGTGCCTGTACTTGGACATTGGACTTCATGGGATTCATGTGGTGTCTTTGACCCTGGAGTTGCCCGGGGATGAGGTAAGATTTAAGAAGAGCTGCCTTGGGGTGCCGCCTTCGGCTCCTGAACGCGACACGTGGATTGGATTTGCTGTCCTATCTTGGAGGCTCCTCACCGTTTGGCACCACCAGCGAGTGTCCACCTTGCGGAGGGTGACGGCCGTGTGACACGCATGATGGTGATGGATTTGACGGAGAGGATTCTCCCAACGGCGCCTGTCACCTACCGCGTGGCTTCACGTTCTTCGCTGGCACGCCCGGGTGTACCACACGTCTACGGCTTTGATGACGCGGCACGCCCTAATTGGCTTAATAGCCCGCACGGGTCCCGCTTTGGTCCGGTGACTTTTGAGGGTCGTGTCACATCCGCATGTAATGGGAATAAAAGATGGGAACGTTTCAAATCCTCATTGGTCTAATAATTCCATTACATTCCTACCTCAATGAGTGCTCTAAACCTTATAACGAACATGGTTTCTTATCCCACGTTCACAACCAATTTATACATGACTACAAATAATTCTTTCCCTATGTTTCAAATATAGTCATAGTTATTCAATAATGTATAACAGAAGATCCATGCTTAAAACTATCTAAGAGATTTCTTAATCCCATGGGATGCAACTATTTATGCTGCTACTGTTTTTTTTTTTTTTTATGATTATCCCAAATGCAACCTTACAATTATCAAAAATATTAAATAATTATATAAAGAAACAAAAGCTTTGGTGACTCTAATAAACCTTAGCTATTGTGGTGATGTTTTTATGAATAACCATAGAAGGAAATAGTTGATAGCGAAGAAAATCACAAAATAATATCGCTCATTAACTATTGATGGCTGATGTTTTTTTTTAAAATATATTTTAATGGTCATGTACACATCAAAATTAACATTGTATAAAGATATTTTATGATTCAACATTCCCTCCTAAAGGTAATCATCATGAATATGTTCGCTGCTCTTAGGCCTTATGTCGAACACAACCATGGTAAATTAGAGGAATAGCATGCAATATGACTTTGGAACAAACAAGCAAGCTTAACATGGATTGGGGTGACATCCTAGGTTCGCTATGTATTGAATCGATATTTTTGCGGCGTTTGTTGTGAGATTTTGTTCCTAGTCATGTGTTTCTTTTGCAAAGTACTTATGAACAATTTTCAGGCATTATGCTGCTAAATTAATAAATCACAAGCTTGCCATGTATTGCACTCAGTCCCAACTGCTACTTGGAGGAGAATAATTTGAATGCGATGCCATATATCGATGGATAAAAATCTCTCCCTTGGAAATGTCTCTGCCTTTGCACTATCTCCCCCAAATGCTTACACTCAATCACGGCCATTACTTGACCATCTCTTGATTTTTCTCTACTTATGGCTCTGCAATATCGTAAAATTGAACAACCGACCCAACTATGAAACCCGAGATTGACCTTAATGGAGTTTAGGAAGGCCATGGCCCCTTAAAAAAATTTAAATATTTTTTTATTTTATATAAAATTATTAATATATATAATTTTAAAATAAAATTTATAATGTACAATTTTAAAATAAAATTTAACATTTTTAAACAGTATTCTTCAAAAAATATTTTAAGATTTGCTACAAATTGAAATAAAGATGTCAAGATGATTCTCCAGCTGCACACCATTTCTATCACTTTTGTTAAAGGTCATTGGTGGAGCCAGTGGACCCCATGGGCTACAATGACTGCATCTAGGCTTGGCCTTGGCAAGTTGGCCCATCCTCATTGGCCATCCTAGACGGCCCATCCTAGACGGCCTCGCTGCTCTACTCTATTAGAAAAATGTTTTGTTTTTGATAAAAAAATTTTTCTAGAAAATGTTAAAAAATTAATCTAAAAATTTAATTCAAAATATAAACTAAATATAAAAAGAATCTAGCTAGTCGATGCGTGTTAACACTGCCCTAATGACAAGTTTTCGCCCCTCGTGCGGGTTGTTAGCGATTTATTCCCAAGGTACAATGATCCGGCTCGATCCGATCCTCCTACCACGAGCACGATTGGGTGAAGATGCAAACCCAATGAAACTTTAGATGCCCAAAGAAAATAATATAAATATAACAAACAAAATTAAAATAAACCTTTCATCAGTAGCTTGTTGAGATGCAGAACTCCAAGCTCTTGCAAAGCAGAATCTTAAAATAATAAAATAAAATTTTAATAGAATTTGAATCTCTTTGCTTCTCTCTCTCTTTTTTATTCCCTATATACATACATACATACATACATACATACATACATATATATATATATATATATATATATATATATATATATATATATATATATATATATATATATATATATATATATGATCATTTTTCGTTCCTTCTAGAACGTTGGTCACGCAAATTTTGCGGAATGCTCGAGCGACGTGGAATTAACACATGAACGCTCGCTGGCGAGTGTTCCGCGAGCGTTTCCCAGCGACCCACGCAATGCTCGCATGGGTCCTTTATTTGTTTTTTTTTATTTTAATTTTTTTTACTTTTTAAACAATAAAAAGTCAACATACTCGGCCTCTTCTACTCGGCCAACGGAATCGTCCTCAGCTCATTGGCTCATCCTCGTCGCTATCGGCCACTTCAAGATCCTGGTAACCTGTCTCTAGGAGCATTGAGTTCCTAGAGTAAATGAGGATAACGAACTTGAGACATTATCCATGGCCGGTCACCTCGAGCATTTATAAGCATTCTAACTCCTAGTCACCTCAAGCATTTATAGGCGTTTTAATTCCTAGTGTAGCCGAGAGGTGCTTGTGCTATTAACACAAGGTGGAAGATTGGGACAAGGGGTTTTGACTGTTGACTCCATCTTCCTCCTCTCTCCCCCTCTCTCTTTCTCTCTGCTGCACCCAAGAGCCAAACTAAGCCCAAGGCCTTATGCGGATTCTATTCCAGCTGCTTCGGATTTCGGAACTAACTCCCAACTTTGGCTTCGAATGGCTCCATCACGAGGCAATAAAGGCCCCGACTCCATCTCTGAGAGCTCCGTCATGATCTTCTCCTTGGACCAGTCTCGACCGCCTCCAGATTCCTAGTCTCCTCCCGACTCTCCTTTCCCGCCTCCTGTGCTCGGTTGCTTTCGGCTTCTTCCCGGCTTTCCACGGATGTCCCCGAGCTCCAGATCTCTTCATCTTGGCTCTGCTTTCGGCAGCAACAAGCCCGTCCAGCAATAAGCCCTCCACGGCACCCACTCCAGCTTGACTCCACTCCTCTGTTGGTGCCAGGCTCAAATGCCAAAGCATGGAGAACCGATGGTTTAAGAGGGGCTTCCGCCACATTTAATTCTACATCAAGATATTCCAAACGGCACGTGCATGAAAGTCTTTCAACAGCTTGCCATTATTACGTGAAGGCTGTCACTATGTGCGTGGATTCATAAGTTACGCACATATGTCCAGAAGCACCTTCGAGCTGGCCACCTGGGTGAGATTCGACTCAGCCACTCGGGCTATATCCATAGCTACTCTCCATGACTCCAAATAGTTTCAGCAACCACCAAGGCAGCACCATAGTGACCACTGAGTTGGATTCATTGTGGGGCCCATATGCCTGGCCTCACCATTGACCGCACAGGATGACAGATGTGCGACATGGAGGATACACCTGGCAAATGTTGTAACGACTACCCACTCTGATGGGACTTGGCCCATCAACCAACTGTAGCCATCCACTTTAACAGGACACAGCCTGCAGCTTTGCCATGCCACTAAGTAGCAAGCCTCACCAGTACTATCATCATCATAAATGCTTTGACAAGTGGCAGCACCTCAAGTCTCAAAGACATCAGCCCTGATATTTCATCTACAAAAGTTATCGTTCATCATGAGGTTTCAACCACTCAAACCAGATGAGCTCCAAAAGTCATAATTCATCATGAGACTCCAAGCTTCCTGAGCAAGCCACATAGAGCCCAAAGATCAATAAAACATATAAGAGGGACCCCCAACCAGGTGACCACAATAACACACAACACTCCTAAACACTCATTCTTGCTCATAGAGAGCTCTTCTCTAGGCCTTTTTCTCTTTTTTCGAGCTTTCTCAAGCTCACGGCTGCTACCCAGAGCACTGACTTAAGCGTCGGAGGATTTCCACTGAATCTCTAGTCCTCGGGACTTTTTGTAGGCTTCCGATCGAGTGAAGCCCACCGAAGGATTTTCGGTACACCGAAGAAGGCGATCAAACGCTCGCGGACGTTCGAGGAGGGTGATCTAGCAGTATCAGTCATCAATCTGAATCTATTTGATTGAAGGGAATTAGAATTTCTAGAGTGTCACTAAGTGCTCTTGACTCATATAAGATGTAATCTAATTGGAGCAATCCTAGTGACCCACAAGCAACTAAGGTATTCATTTTATTCTTTCTGATTACCAAAATATAATGTTTTATTAGAGGATGGCGTTGTTGGGGAACGCAGAATACCCCCAAGATCACGGCTATAGCGTATATAAGTAATACAAAAAACATTTACCATTCTAATCTATGAGTACAAGATCATACCTTCATATTTGAACTTTCGATCACTTTGATTCGATTGCTCGACCTTAACCTTTAGCCTTCCGCCGTATTTCCGAAAATATCTTCTTTCTCTCACAAGATGGTGGGATCTCTTGGTTGTCCTAGGGTTTCTTATTTTTCTTTCTCCAAAAAAATGTTAACCCTAGCAACTAAGTGAGAGGGTATTTATAGGGCTACAACAGGGACCAATAGGCAAATATGAAAAGGACTTCTTACGTAATTAAATCTCCCAATCCTACCCGGGTTAGGATTCAATTACGTAAATTACAATTCATTCCACTAAAGAATTATAATTGTACTCCTAATCATATTCGAATTTATATTTTCGAGCCTTTAATATTAAATACTTATTATCTCCCCACGTTAAGATTACAGATATCCATAAATTAAATTTAATTACTAACAATATAATTTAATTGGCTTTTATTATCCTTGAGACCTATCCACTTAACTTATTTGATGTATCGGATTCAAAATCCACTTGCAAGATTTGATACAATCAAAACTTATAAGCTTCCTCAAGGGGATATCATCAATCTAATTTATTAGGACGTGGTTTTCTTCAACTATTAATATTCACCATATATATAATGTTATTGCCCAACCCACTGAGTTTATTGACTCATATAGAATCTCACTCTATGTGTAATCAAAGCAATAATCACTACATACATGTGTCTAGAAATAGAATTCGGATTAAGAGCATAAGTAATATAATATTCATGAGGTTTAATTATTTTATAAAGTCAGTATAAAATAATTAACTCAACTGGTCCTGTTCAATACACACAAAGTGTACTAGCACAAATAGTTAGAATAAACCATTCCCGTAATCAAGACAGACCTACTAAAAATTTGTGCTACTGATGGTGTGTCCAATTCCATCTAAAACTGTGAACAATAAACTTGTATTCCAAAAGAACCGATGATCTAGTCTTCTGTGTGTAAGCCGTATTCTACACACTAGATCAAATACTCTTTGTAAATACTAAACACATGTACATATATAGTAAATAACATACATTGCTCAAAATGAATTCTCATTAAAATATAAAGATATAACATAAAGCATATCTTTTAGTCTATATCTCTATCAGGCATGACTTCGTAAAGTCTAAAAAAATCATGATTAAACTGCATTCAAAGAAGTAAACTTGATTTACAACATAACTCGTATACCAGAACAATCAATGAGCATACACTGTTGAGCCCCTGTTTATATTCTTAAGTTCGTAGCTTTACTCTCGTATATGATTAGCCTAGTGCACGAGTCATATAATGAATCGGTTCTACCTAAAAATGGCTCCATTTAAGAAATCAACTGCTTGTACCAATAAAACATGGGATATGTACATCGACCTAGCAGAAACAATGTTTAATATTCCTCAAGGTGATAAATATTTAAATTTTAATCATGGTCCCATCTCTTCTAACGATCCATTCAAGCCTTTGCCGGTATAGATGGCTATATTTTGGAAATGAGGGCCTCCTGCCAGAATGTGGAGCTGCAACAAGTAGAACCTAGGTAGGTGAAGTGGTGGCTTGGCATGGCAAAATTATGTGAACAATATTTTGAACAACCACAATTCCCACCTGTGTTGTTGGTTGAGTGATGGAGAGAAGTGCATG
Organism: Calamus simplicifolius; assembly: GCA_900491605.1. Taxonomy (NCBI): domain Eukaryota; kingdom Viridiplantae; phylum Streptophyta; class Magnoliopsida; order Arecales; family Arecaceae; genus Calamus; species Calamus simplicifolius. Next base: position 859,814 of record UESW01003931.1, on the reverse strand, counting down.
TCTTTTGTTTGAAGTCACCTAAGGGTGGTGCAATTCTTTCAAATGTGAACTGTCTAACTTTGCTAGCCGGTAAGAATGTAAAGTTTTTCTCATGCCTTATTGCTTGTAATTTTAAAGTGCGCATGAATATGATTAGGAAAAGTCTTGATACATTGCTCCGATGCAGCATGGTCTATACTGAGCATGATGATTCATTCATGCGTAGACTGCACATCAGTGATGCAGGATCCATCGATAAATTTTTCGGTATGAGTCCGTGCATGTGCGAATCATCGCATCTGATGCAAGTCATGTTGTACCGAAGATGATGTACAAAGGCTTTTCTATGTGATTATGTAAAGATGGGCCTGCATCCACTATTTTTAAGGTTGAATGGATGGCTTACGCTATATATCACCAGCTCAACCAATCTAGCTCCCATGGCACTCGTCCATGTCATCTTAGCACCACAATGAGAGCTAATCCATTTCCTCCTTTATGCATACCTTGCAATTGAGTTGTGACTTATATGATTGGCATCATAGGGACCCATGATGCAAGCATTCCGAGCTTGGTATTTCTCATGATCCACTAGTGCTAAAGCAGTGATGGCTAACGTAATCAATATGAATGTAAATATTATGGGCTCTTATGCACATTTTTTGTTCAAGCTCGGCATCTTAGCCAAGCTAAGAATTCACATATAGATCCATGTCTAAATTAACATTCAAATTCAATCGAATCTAATAAAAAATATATATATAAAGCCTATGTTATGTTTGTTAGTTTACATGGGCTTTGAACTGATTTTATTTTAATATTATTTATCACGGTTTAAGATTTCATTCAAAAGAACTAGTTTAGAATGTTATATTTGAACTTCTTAATTCTATATAAACATTCAAAACATCTTTAATATATAATTGATGTAAAATTAAATATTCATGAGCTCTGTAATATAAAACTTATGGTGCTAAAAGATTTGACAAGCAATTAAAGGGTAGCATTCTATGTCTGGCCTGATGAAGAACTTTAAAAGGATGCTATGTGCTGCGTTTGGTAGATCTCCTTGTGGTTTTCCGGTTTGGCCATAAAAGAGTTCTCTCAAACTTTTCCCTTCTTTTTCTTCTTTCTTTCTTCCTTTTTTTTTTTTTTTTTGTGTGTGTGTGTCCCCAAAGGAGAGTTGGCCTGCACAAGACGCCATTATATTCGATGAGGTTGGGGTCCACTGATTTGAATGTAAAAAAAGTTTGTCAATACCGAGACTTTTCAAAGGCAAGGGGCATGAAGTAAGGAATAGTCATATATAGACTGGTGTAACCTATCCCTTATAGCTTCAAATGAAGGGATTTAACTTTAGCTATTAACCTATTGTTGTTACCAGCAGTCTATATATGCCTTTAAAATTGAAAAGGATAGCACATTATAAAGAAAGTGGAGGTGGTGTAACTTTTTCTGCCTAAAGTGAAGTGACAAAATTTTGATGAGGATTAGGTTGGAAAATTGGATATATAAGCATAGAGTGGAATTGTCTTCCTAAAAGTAACACCCCAAATGGTGCAACTGTAAGCTGATAGCATGTCATACCCTCCACTTTCCAATATAAATTAGCAAGGAAAGAAGAGGAGGGAAAAAAAAAGAATGAAAAAAAAAAGTCATATAATTTCAAAAAGATTTGCTTTAGCAAAAGTTAATCGCATGCAGTCTATGGTCCATGTTACTTGCTTCATCCTTGCGATTGCAAGTGGTTGAGCATAGAACGCAAAGAGACCATGATAAGATGGCATTAGGCCTAGTTGGCCTTCTCTTGCCTCTTAATGAGTTGTTGATCTGACTTTGATTGGTAGAATCTTTGAGATGTTATTGTAAATCTAATGGGTAGCTATTTTTTGGCCAGTAATAGTTTGAGGTTACTACTTGTCATTTTGCGTGTAATATTAAATAAAGTCAGTATGAATATATCTATGGTGTGCCATTTTCAATGATGAAAATAAAAATCCCATTCCACCCGTCTAACTTGCAGGTCTAGCTCAAATTATTGTTCTAACGTGGCCTTAAGAGGGAGTTAGGTGGCATGTCAACTCACTCAAATTATTGATATGGTCCGACCATAATTTGGAATGCCATAGATATTCTTCCTCTGGTTCACATTAATGTATCCTAATAATATATGATGTTATTATGTATGTTACTATATTTAACAATTAGATATAATAATTTAAATAATATTATTTAATTTTTAATAATTTAAAATTATCATAAACTAATATTTTGATTCTTATAAAAAAATATCTAATATTATCAAAGTTTGATAATATTAAATTATACACTTGACTTACATAAAATATTATATTTATATTTAATATATAAATAATAGGATACTTAATAATATATATATATATATTATATTTATAATAATTAAATATATAATATTTCTACAACTAGTTTAAAAAATTTAATCTTTATGAAAATATTTTATATTTTAACAAAAAGAAAAGAAGGCCACTTAAAAAATAATTCTAATAAAATTTAAAAAGATAGTAAATTAATTATAATATTTTATTATCATAAATTAAATATAATAAGTTAAATTCAATATAGTAATTTTTTTTTTTTTAAATTTTTAAAATATTATATTATCACAAACTAAATGCTAGAGTGATGCAATAAATAAATGGGAATGAAGCTTTAAAACCATTTCTACGAGTAAACTCTTGTTATAAATTTAATGTCTCCAAATTTGTAATACATGTATTGTTTTAGAGAGATCAACATGACAAATGTATTAACAAAAGTTAGAGCCATTTGACTAACAATTTATTTTTCAAAAAACTTGGTCATAACGACCATGCTACTAATTAAAAAGCCATTCTTCCGGACTGTTCGTTTGCGTATTTTAAACAAAACAAGGCGCATGCGAGTGCAAAATAGATATAATTTAGGCCAATTGCATGCAAGTTAATTTGTTAAGCGAGTTTTAATGGATCAATTAGATGTTTTGATACTCAACTCACAAAATTAAATCTCAAATCAGGATAAATCTAGAATTTGTATCTGACTATGATATTCCATTCATCCTCTCTATATTTTTGATCCGTCGATGGGTTAATGACAAATATATATATTATACTAAAAAGTGCACTTCAGTTGTTTTTGGTTATTCTTCACAGTCGATGCACTAATTTGAAAAATTACACGTATAAGCAAATTTATAAGGCTACCTTATGGAATCAAAGTTCAAGATAGTTTACAAGAATAGTAGATTATGAGCCGTGCACCAGCACGGTCTATTTCTAACAGCAAGTTAGGGAACACCCATGTTTCATGCTACCAAAGCTAAAATATTATGCTACCAAAGCTAAAATATTAATTCATTTTAATTTTTAAATTTTTAATTAATATAATTAATTTCTCATACTTTAAGAATGGTTTAATCTACCGCTCAGGTGGTGGCCTAGTGGTCAGGGCCTTTTCCATGCCATGCACGCCATCAGTAGGTCTCAGGTTCGAGGAATGACTGCGGCCTTGGAGCCTAAAACTAAGGTTAATCCTTACTCGCCTTTGCGGGAACGGCTGCAAAAAATACGAAAAAAAAAGAATGCTATTTCCTTCTTGTACCATAAAAAAAAAGACATTTTATTGCACGAGATAATTAAAATTGATGGGATACTTAATGTATTATCTTGATGTAAGCATATGAACCCACGATCGACATGATGATTTTGTTGGAAAAAAGTTCAAAAATAAAAAATAAGAAAAAGGGAAACGCCCGCGAGCACGTTCTTTTCGTTGCATGAACCGCAACGTTTATCCATGTCCAGAAACAATCAAAACAATTTATTTTGTGAGCTATTTATTTGGGTCTAATGGCTATTAGGCCTTTAAGACCATTATGGATCGAGCTGTTTGAGCTTTTATGGGCCGAACCTATAAATAAGCTCAAAGATTCAGATTAAAAGATATATCAATAGTAGAATAGTTTTGAGTAGCCCTTCATCTCATCATTTTATTTTTATTTTCTATTGATATTCTCATGGGCATTTGAAGATAATCATTGGTTGCACCTTCATGCGATCGTGCTCGTGATAAGAGGATTGGATCTGGTTTGATCCATATATTTTTTTGTTTTTTACTTTATTTATGTATTTAAATTTTCATAATATATTTTAGCAATTTCTAGGAAAAGATTTTTTGCAAGATCAAAAATTTTTCAACAGCTAAGGATCAGATTTCCCTTTATGTATACATGTTTTGTCTTTTATTTTTCTTCTGCTGGTGTATGCAAATGCTTGTTAATTTTGATTTTAATGTATATATGGTAAAGATCAGATGATCCAGATAGTTTGCATCTTGCATGCCACTATTTTTACATGTGCTAATGACCTTTTTATGTAATTATCAATATTATGTGTTGTTCATGTCCACATTATGAAATATTATTGTTGTTCATGTATAGGTTGCCATTGTTATCAATATATGTTTCTTTGGCTTTACATGCATGTAGAGAGATTGACATGCTTTAATCAAGAAAATAAAAGCTTAAACGTGAAGGCATCTATATTCAAGCGTTTTAAGCTTGTTTCCTAGACGCTATAACTGGGACGTGTATAAACATATCTGTTAATGGTTAATCTTTTAAGCAAGTGGAAACTTGTTTGTTGTGTTCAGTGGTGAGAACTTTTTATGTGGAGGCACTTGTTAAACAATGTCATTGGAAGGTAGTTTGCAAAACATAATCCATAATTTTTAATAGTTGAGTAATTGACTAAACTATAGAATGAGAATGGTGATCCAGGTAATGAGAGGTCAATATAATATAATGACCTCTTTAATCTATGGAACAAGTTATTAAACTCTTAATATGGCAATTATATTTTTCACTTGTCATTGTTGGTTATTATTGATTTTACGTAAGGTATTTCTGTGTATTAGTGTATATAATATGTATATAATGAGTCACAATTCTTTTCATACTACAATAGATGGGACAAAACCCATTCCTTATATTATCTCATATTGCCTATAGCAATTTCACTTTGCTTTGCCTTGATGCCATTCCCAATTTGAATGCCACTTTTGGTGAAGTGTGGATATCTGTTTGGTAATTCATAAGTTTGCATTTGCTCAACCTAATGAAACAATAATGTAACACAGATATTCCTTATAAGAATTACTCTCTCATATTAGCACGTGATATTTCATATTCATGAAACCGTTGAGAACACCACAAAAGTTTAATTGCTTTGCAATGTCCTTTTGTTTTGATAAATTGCAATTCATTGAATGTTTTAAGCTTATATTGTTTTTTTTAGTTAAAACAATATGGTTGTGACAAAGATATGGTATAGAAGTGTGATTAAAATCACTCAAAGTAAGAAGCTTATTTTATCTTCGGACATTTGCAAGCAAAAGTTATGGCTATGATGATCCATTTCAGAAGCGAGCATATATTTACATTCTTACATAAATTCAAAAGTCTTCTTATTTTAGATAAGTATTTTCTGTTACAGTGGCCATTGAGAGATTACACTATGTTTTATCTTGTTTTAATTTGGAAGTTGTAATCTCTTTTAGTTATATTTTTTCGGTATGGCTTTATGTTGAATATCAAGCATTTCCAAGCCATATACGGCTTCGTTATAAGTCTATAAGACAAATAAAAAAAATTATCTCTTTGGAATTTGCCGAGAAGAATTTGGCAGATCATTTAACCAAGAGTTATCTAGGAGTGGAGTCCTAGATTCATCGAGGGGATAGGGCTTAAGCTCATTATTTGGTCACCAGTGGATACCCAACCTCTGTGATTGGAGATCCCATGAATGAGGTTCAATGTGGTAGAAACGAAGCTAATTGAGTGATCATGTCAGAGCACAAATTTTTGAAAAATTTTTCATTCTATCCCTATGATGAGTGCTCTTGTAAAGTGACAAAGTAAATTTGTGTAAGGTTGAGTCATACTCTTAATGGATCCGAGGTAAATTATCTGCAGGGTATTGTCACAAATACCTTTAAAGGATTCACCTATATGAGAATCGACATATTAGGCCGTGACTAAAGGTTTGGGCTAACCTTAAAGAAATCTCATGAAAATCAAGGTACTAAGTGTAAGGCCTTTAATATGTGCTGACCGCGTAAACCCAATTGATCCATATTGTGTGTGTGATTAGTAGAAGCTTGAGTCTAAGGACCTAGTTCAAGGTCTAATCCACTATGGTTCCTTCAGGTGTATACAATCAACACTAAGTAAGGTTCAAGTCCATAGGATACCTCATCTATTGCACAGTATAAGATGCTCTAAAATTTTTGTTATATTTATTTTTTTAAACTTTTATAGGAGATTGTTGGAAAAAAGTTTAAAAAGAAAAAATAAAAAAAGGGAACGCCGCGAGTGAAACGCTCGCGAATGTTCTTTTCGTTGCATGAACGTTGCGGGAGGCAACGTTCATCAACGTCTAGAACAGCCCAAACAATTCATTGTGAGCCATTTGTGACGTGATTTGGGGCTAACGGCTATCAGGCCTTTAAGGCTATTATGGGCCGAGCTGTTGGAGCTTTTATGAGCCATGCCTAGGCTCAGAGATTCAGATTGAGAGATGTATCAATAATAGAATAGTTTTGAGTAGCCCTCCATCTCATCATTTTATTTCTATTTTATTGATATTTTCAAGGGCATCTGAAGGTAATCATTGGGTTGCACCTTCACGCGATCATGCTCGTGGTAGGAGGATTGAATCGAGCTGGGTCGTTGTACCTTAGGGACAGACAGATCGCCAATAACCTGCATGAAGGAGTGAAAATCTGATCCTTAGGGCAGTGTCTAACACGTCTCGGTCCTGGTTTGATCCATATATTCTTTTGTTTTTTACTTTATTTATGTATTTAAATTTTCATAATATATTTCTAGCAATTTCTAGGAAGAAATTTTTGCAAGATCAAAAACATTTTTCAACAGTGTTAGCTATTCCGTTCGTTTGTAATTGCCTTCGTATGATAGAGTATTAGAATACAATACTTTTAAAAATATACAATTAAACTGTACCAATTAAAAATTTGAGGATCAAAAAAATTTGAAGTAAAATTTGATGGGCAAAAAATAAATATTTTTGCCTACAATGAATTAATAATTACCAAGTTACATAAAAATCATGCAACATGGCTTTGAAATCAAAGCAAAAACAAACATGTGTGCTCGCATCTTTTTGGTGCACATCATTTCAATTAGCTTGCGAGAAATAAGATGGATAACCTCAGGCTAGTCAACCATCCAAAGCTATTTCACTTTGGCTTTCGCCATATGCTTTTGTCGATTTACGGAATGGTGCCACAATTTTTTTAAAAATCAAAACACAAGGACAATGAATGAAAGCCTAAAAATTTGAATTAATGGTGTTAGATGAATTTAATAATTCATAATAAAATAGAGATAATAGTAGATCTAAACTATGAACATAAATAATTAAAAAAAAATATAATTATTTATAATTTGAATATGAATTTAATTCTAAATAGAGTAGAGTGAAGAAAGCATATTCATGTAGTTGATTTCATGTAGTTGAAAAAAAAAAAAACTTAGATGAGTTGAGTTGAGTTGGTGTTAAATAAATTTAATTAAAACTTAATTTTTAAAAAGAATTATAAAAGCATCACAAACCAACCCTTTCACCTTTCAAACATTTCAAAGTGTGAGGTGGCTGGTGGTCCGAGTTTACCCTCCAAAGTGATTATAATAGTCGGTAAAAGCTATTCATCCAACTATTTTAAGTAGGAATAGTAAAATTGAATACGACGTGCAATAATGACTTGAATTTAGTACAAAATAAGTATGCTCGAATTGACTTTAAATGAATTCATATCATAAACATATCGTTCTAATTATAATCTAAAATAATTGTATCATGTTATAAATTAACTTATCAATATAAAAATAACATGTTTAAATCTTATTTAATTAATTTCACATTAAGTAAGTTGCGTTAAGCATCTCAAACATATTTATTCATATTAAGTAGATCGAATCGTATCTATTTGTATTAAGTAGATTATGCCAATTTAATACGATTTATGTGCCATATTATGATAATTATGTTAGTTGTGTAATAACTATATTGTATTATATTTAAAAATTTGATATAACTAATTAATTATATTATATTTATATCAATTTATATATTATTATATTTTATCTTCAATATTATAAGAAAGTATGAATATCATCCTTAATCTTAAGCGCACTAATTCATCAAATTAAGTAGTTCTACCCATACGCAACTCTTCGCGTTTACATTGGCTTGTATCTTAATTTTGGAATGACACGGATATACAGATTATTAGCTCCAATCTTAAGATTGTGCTTAAATAGGAGATAAATGAGATGTCTCTGGATATCCCTTCTTATCCTTTATAACTACAAAGGATAAGTTTGAAAAAGATTAATCATGAGTTATTTTTTAAATTTATTTTTAAAAAAACTCAGAAATAGTTAAAGCTATTTCTTGACGATAAAATTATTATTTAAAAAATATTTTTTTATTATTTTTAAAATAAATTTTATTCTATACATTTACGTAAGGATAGCGCTTTAAAAACTAAACACTACCTAAATCTACAGCTCATCAATTCAAGCACTCGCATCCGTACACGCCCCTTCTCTCCACCCACCTGACGTCAGGGTAAACCTCGATACGGGCACCCCTATAATTTTACAACCCAATCCTATCCTTAAAAATTAAATAATAAACAAAATAAAATCTTTGCCTCAAAATTATTATTATTATTATTATTATTTTTTTGGATACAAGCGGGTGATCACACCAATCTAGGGTAAGTCAAACCCGAGATATCCGAATACAAAATATGTGACAGGATGAGAGGACAAGGGTCGCCGAGCATCCAACTCCAGGACCCTGAATGATAGGCCACCCTGGCGGCATTCCAATCAGCCGCAGAGTTGGCCTCCCTGTAGATATGTCGAATCTGGACGCCGGTAGCTCCCTGAAGGAGATAATGGATGTCGCTGATCAAAGGAATGGTCGGCAGGTGGACGTTGGACTCCTGACGGATCCAGCTAATAACTGTAGCTGAGTCTCCCTCTATAATAAGCTTCGTAGTATCCAGGCTCCGAAGGCGTGAGAAATACCGGCCCAAGCCGCATATAGCTCAGCAAGGGGAACAGAAGAATCCAGAGTCCCAAAGCCGCCGGCCGCTAGCAACAACCCCTCCGGCCCCCGAATCACAAAAGCAGAACCCGCACATCTCCCACGAACACTCCCATCAAAATTGATTTTGACAAACCCTGGAGGAGGGGGCTCCCAAGAGATAAAGACCGTGTGCCGGTGCGCTGCAGAAGCAGCATGGGAGTCCCAGAGGCCAGGGCTATCAACACCAAAAGTCTTCTGATGTAGAGTGTACTCAGCATATAAGGAGACAGCAGTCCTGACAATCCGATAAGAAGGAGTGAGCACGTCCGAGAACACGAACTGGTTACGGGATAACCATATCTGGAGAGCAACATAAGCCAACGTCGGGCCCACCTGATGGTTCCCACCCCCCTTGACTTGTCTGAGCAGCCTCAAGAAGGATAAATGGTGGGAGTCCAAATCCTGCAGCCAAGACCACGCACCTAACATTTGCCAAATCTGTCTCGCTCTGGAGCATGAAAAGATAGCATGATCCACAGTTTCCTCCTCAAGGCTACACACTGGGCAAATAGGCATGATACGCATCCCTCTCCTAGAGAGCAAAGAACAGGTAGGAAGCGCATTCCAAGCCAGCTTCCATATAAAAAGGCAAACCCTCGGATGAATGGGAAGATGCCAAATCCAAGCCGAATCCATAACTTGCAAGGGCGAAGGCCTATAGATATGCAGGAGATCCCCGATAGGAGCCCGAGATGAACAAGATCTCCGCCAAACCCTTATATCAGTAGTATGACTCGGAATGAGAGGAATAGAAGTAATACGGTGATAAAGCTCTCCCCCGAAGAAAGTAGAAATCAAAGAATGGTCCCAAACAGTGTGGTCAAGGGAGAGAAGATCACAAACTCTCATACCATTAGGGGTATCTGTGGTCACAAAGGTTGGCCACCGAGAAAGAGGCTGGTCCGCAATCTGGCACCTCTAAGACCCAACACTGCGTCCGGGTCACGCTACAAATGGAGTCAGATAATGATAAAGAGAGGAATAAGCAAGTGGAGTATCTTTGAAATTGACATCCTCTAACTCAGAATTGATCGCATATTGTACAATAGTTATTGATATGACTGATCCTACGTCATTAAAATAAAAGGTAACAGCAGCTGATGACCCCGGGACCCCCCACTGGTCTCGGGGTGCACCGGCATTCTCCCCACCCTCGGGACCCCTTCCGATCTCGGGGTGGGGTCATCATCTCTTGACCCCGAGACCCCCCACCGGTCTCGGGGTGCACCAACATTCTCCCCACCCCCGGGACCCCTTCCGGTCTCGGGATGAGGTTATCATCTCTTGACCCCGAGACCCCCCACCGGTCTCGGGGTGCACCGGCATTCTCCCCACCACCGGGACCCCTTCCGATCTCAGGGTGGGGCCATCATCTCTTGACCCCGAGACCCCCCACCGGCCTCGGGGTGCACCGGCATTCTCCCTACCCCCGGGACTCCTTCCGGTCTCGGGGTGGGGTCATCATCTCTTGACCCCGAGACCCCCCACCGGTCTCGGGGTGCACCGGCATTCTCCCCACCCCCGGAACCCCTTCCGGTCTCATGGTGGGCCATCATCTCTTGACCCCGAGACCCTCCACCGGTCTTGAGGTGCACCGGCATTCTCCCCACCCCGGGACCCCTTCCGGTCTCGGGGTGGGGCCATCATCTCTTGACCCAGAGACCCCCCACCGGTCTCGGGGTGCACCGGCATTCTCCCCACCCCCGGGACCCCTTCCGGTCTCGGGGTGGGGTCATCATCTCTTGACCCCGAGACTCTCCACCGGTCTCGGGGTGCACCGGCATTCTCCCCACCGCCGGGACCCCTTCCGGTCTCGGGGTGGGGTCATCATCTCTTGACCCCGGGACCCCTTTCGGTCTCGGGGTGGGGTCATCATCTCTTGACCCCGAGACCCCCCACCGGTCTCGGGGTGCACCGGCATTCTTCCCACCCCCGGGACCCCTTCCGGTCTCGGGGTGGGGTCATCATCTCTTGACCCCGAGACCCCCCACCGGTCTCGGGGTGCACCGGCATTCTCCCCACCCCTGGGACCCCTTCCGGTCTCGGGGTGGGGTCATCATCTCTTGACCCTAGACCCCCAACCGGTCTTGGGGTGCACCGGCATTCTCCCTACCCCCGGGACCCCTTCCGGTCTCGGGGTGGGCCATCATCTCTTGACCCCGAGACCCCCACCAGTCTCGGGGTGCACCGGCATTCTCCTCACCCCCGGAACCCCTTCCGGTCTCGGGGTGGGGTCATCAGCGATTGGCATGCAATTCAATCGTCGAAAGAAATGACAACTCCAGGCCACACGGCGCACCCACATGATTCTCCGTACGCCCGTGATTGCACCCCGTTACGGAGGGCCATACCTCATAACGGCGTATGGTGCATTGCATGTCCCTGTGCATGGCCATGCCTCGCTACGGCGTATGATTCGCTACCACTTGCGACTGTGCTCGGTCATATCAGCCGACGGCGCGCACTGAATGCCTTCGCAGCTGTTGGACACGTGTGATATCACGTCGGCAGGCGGTACGGGATGTCTCCGGCGTGTGCAGCGATGGTACGACGATGATCTTCCAAAACAGTAAGATAGGATATTCGGACAGGTATAAAAGCACGTGCTCGCGCGGTAAGTAAAGATTTGAACTCTGGTTTTCTGAGCTTTCTTCCTCCCAGCAAAACCCTAACCGCCTCAGTTCTTTTCCGCTGAGCGGTTCTGTGTCTGAGCCCAAGTGACTGACTTAATCGTCGGAGGGTCCCTATCGGTACCGCCGGTCTCCGGAGACTTTTCTTACAGGGCTCCAAGGAGAAGGACGTCCGTCTTCCCCGGCATTTGAGAAAAGTGACTTGGCGTCATCAGATTGGCGCGCCAGGAAGGGGGGTGTGTAAGAAAGACATCGAGCCAGCAGCTTACCTTTTTTTTTTCTTTCTTCAAGATCTTGAAGTCATGGTGACGACTCGGACGAAGGGAGTTTCAGCTGGTCGCGCTGGAGGGCAGCGCTGCGGGACGGTCCACCCGCGGAGGACCCCCCCGACTCTCGTATCCAGTATTCCGGAGCCCCTGTATTTTCGGGGGCAGGGCCTTCTGCTCCGCAGAATGACGCTCCCGCGCCTACTCCGCAACAACTCCATGAAGATCGACTCACTGCCCTGGCCACGCAGGTCCAGTCTTTAGCGGCGATGGTTCAGGGCCTGCAGCACCAGCAGGCTGCTGTGCAGCAGCCGGAGCCGAATCCGTCTGTTTCGGGGTGGTGCAACCTAGCCAGGCATGAAGCCCAGTGTACCACTGGCAGAGCGGTGTACCACAGGCTCTCGGAAACAAAAGCCCGGGTCCAGCAGGGACGGCTCCGGCCGACCCGAAGCGCCGGCACCAAAGCCCTGCACCAGCCAGGCGTGAAGCCCAGTGTACCACTGGCAGAGCGATGTACCACTGGCTCTCGGCAACAAAAGCCCGGGTCCAGCAGGGACGGCTCCGGTCGGCCCCAAGCGCCGGCACCAAAGCCCTGCACCAGCCAGGCATGAAGCCCAGTGTACCATTGGCAGAGCGGTGTACCACCGGCTCTCGGCAACAAAAGCCCGGGTCCAGTGGGGACGGCTCCGGCCGGCCCCAAGCGCCGGCACCAAAGCCCTGCACCAGCCAGGCATGAAGCCCAGTGTACCACTGGCAGAGTGGTGTACCACCGGCTCTCGGCAACAAAAGCCTGGGTCCAGCGGGACGGCTCCGGCCGGCCCCAAGCGCCGGCACCAAAGCCCTGCACCAGCCAGGCACGAAGCCCAGTGTACCACTGGCAGAGCAGTGTACCACCGGCTCTCGGTAACAAAAGCCCGGGTCCAGCAGGGATGGCTCCGGCCGTCCCTAAGCACCGACACCAAAGCCCTGCAACAGCCAGGCGTGAAGCCCAGTGTACCACTGGCAGAGCGGTGTACCACCGGCTCTCGGCAACAAAAGCCCGGGTCCAGCAGGGACGGCTCCGGCCGGCCCCAAGCGCCGGCACCAAAGCCCTGCACCAGCCAGGCATAAAGTCAAGTGTACCATTGGCAGAGCAGTGTACCACCGGCTCTCGGCAACAAAAGCCTGGGTCCAGCGGGGACGGCTTCGCTCGGCCCCAAGCACCGGTACCAAAGCCCTGCACCAACCAGGCACGAAGCCCAGTGTATCACTGGCAGAGCGGTGTACCACCGACTCTCGGAAACAAAAGCTCGGGTCCAGCAGGGACGGCTCCGGTCGGCCCCAAGCGCCGGCACCAAAGCCCTGCACCAACCAGGCATGAAGCCCAGTGTACCACTGGCAGAGCGATGTACCACCGGCTCTCGGCAACAAAAGCTCGGGTCCAGCGGGGACGGCTCCGGCCGGCCCCAAGCGCCGGCACCAAAGCCCTGCACCAGCCAGGCATGAAGCCCAGCGTACCACTGGCAGAGCGGTGTACCACCGGCTCTCGGCAACAAAAGCCCGGGTCCAGCGGGGACGGCTCCGACCGGCCCCAAGCACCGGCACCAAAGCCGTGCACCAGCTAGGCACGAAGCCCAGTGTACCACTGGCAGAGCGGTGTACCACCGGCTCTCGGCAACAAAATCCCGGGTCCAGCAGGGATGGCTCCGGCCGGCCCCAAGCGCCGGCACCAAAGCCCTGCACCAGCCAGGCGTGAAGCCCAGTGTACCACTGGTAGAGCGGTGTACCACCAGCTCTTGGCAACAAAAGCCCGAGTCCAGCAGGGACGGCTCCAGCCGGCCCCAAGCGCCGGCACCAAAGCCCTGCACCAGCCAGGCGTGAAGCCCAGTGTACCACTGGTAGAGCGGTGTACCACCGGCTCTCGGCAACAAAAGCTCGGGTCCAGCAGGGACGGCTCCGGCTGGCCCAAAGCGCCGGCACCAAAGCCCTGCACCAGCCAGGTGTGAAGCCCAGTGTACCACTGGCAGAGCGGTGTACCACCGGCTCTCGGCAACAAATGCCCGGGTCCAGTAGGGACGGCTCCGGCCGACCCCAAGCGCCGGCACCAAAGCCCTGCACTAGTCAGGCACGAAGCCCGACACCCATCGGCACCCAAAGCCCCACACCGGCCAGGCATCAAGCCCGACCTCGGACGGCACAAGAAGCTCCGGGCTTGCTAAGCTTAAAGCCCGACACCCGACAACACAAAGTCCCGCCGGTCAGATAAAGGCCGACCCCCGCAGGCACCAAAAGCCACGTGCCTATTTAGCACAAGGTCTAACACTCGGCAAAACGTTGCGCCGATGGTCTCGAGGAGCCCGTCTACCTAACCTCTAACTGCCGGCGTTCCAGCTCCGAAAAACCTACCCTCCCTGGTCCCAACTTTCGGGTCTAAACAGCTAGGGCAGAATAGCTCGAGTTGAGAGTTGTCCCCTGGCGCTATCGGGACTAATGGGATCACGGGGCTACGTGTTGTCAATCGACGAAATTCATGGTAAGCCAGACTGCATCTTGAAGAATATTCTCATTAATTGGAAGAGATTACAAAATTCCGACGTCGTCGGACTTGCAAAAAAGAAAGAGAGAACAAAACAACAAGAGTGCGAGCTCACGGCTCTGCTGGTGCGGGCTCATCATCGGAAGGGGCCAAGTCTGACAAACGCTCTAGCTCAACCTCCAGGGCCTGGGGGAAGTTCAGGTCCCTGGCCACCTTCTTTTTCCCATGCTGAAACCCTTCGAGGAACACTGCCGCCGAGGCTTCGGCCAGGTCCTCTGTAAAGCCCGGACGCCTTGTACTCCTCTATGAGCCCAGCGGCCCAGGCCTTCTCTGCGGCGAGGGCTTCCGTTGCAACCCTTTCGGCCTCCCGGGCACGGCTCACCTCCTCTTTGGACCGGCCGGCTTCCTCCTTCGCCGCCCGCGCCTCTTCTGTCACCGCACCCGCTCGACCTTCGGCCTCCTGGAGGGCTGAAGTTAGCTCAGAGATGTGTATGTCCCTGGCCATCACAGCATTCTCAGCCTCCGTCATTTGGAGGAGCCGCGCGTGCACGGTTGGCGTCAATCTCCGCCCGGTTCTCGGCAGCCTTTACTTCGCTTGCCCAGGCGCTTCTGGCCAACTCCAGCGCCTTCTCGGCCGCCTCCGCGCGGCGCTGAGCGTCCTCAACCTCCTTTTGCGTCTCCCGCAGGAGGACCTTCCCACCGCGCATTACCTCCCTGGCGGCCCTCAGGGAGTGTGCAATCTGCACGCGTAAGCTCCAGATCAGCTGAAGGAAAAGGATAAAAGGTAAAGGGCGAAAAGATCGCTTACCCTGACGATAGCAGCATAGGAGTCCTGGAAGAACGCGCTCGCTTTTTGGTGGTTGAGGTCTTCCAGGATCTCGGGAACAAAGACCGGGCCCAGGACTCGCTCAGCCCAACGACCATCGTTTAAGGAGTCTCGGGGTGGCCCGGGCTTGCCCCCACCCCGCTCCGTCGTTTCAGCTGTCCCTGGCTCGGTGCGTGGGCCACTCCTGGGCGACCTCTCGGGGGTGGACTCACGGGACCAGATGGTCCCTCACCCCAATCTCTGGTGGCATCCGGCGGGGTCATTCCTCTAGGAGCCAGAGGCTCTTCGGCCAATATGGGCCCCTCTGTGGCTGGCTCCTCAATGGGGACTCCCACGGTTTCCCCCATCCCTGGCGGAGTGTCGGCCGTGAGATCAACCTCTGGAACAGCCGGGACATCTTGCGGAGTCGGTGGTGGGGAGACTTGAGCCGGTGGGGAGGCCCGAGCCATCGGACGCTTCGGGGCTGGAGCCTGCTGACCCCCAAGTGATCCTTCCCGGGCCCTCTTCTTAGAGGCAGCTCTCAGGAGTTTTGCCGCCGGTATCATCATAGCTGCGCAGTATCAGTTGGGCTTTTAAAATTAAAATTAAAAAAAAAGAGAGAAGAGAGAGAGGGGGAGAGAAGCAAAATTTTTGGCTAAGGGTGGAGAGGACTTACCCCGGTGGGAGATGAGACCCGCCGACTCAAGGTTATCCTTCGACAGCAGCAGGGTGTATCGGGGGATCTCGGCGGCCAACAATAGCCCCAACGCCTCCCGGTCCCTAGGATGGATGGCGACGGCGTTCCCTCGGAGGTCGGGATCTCCCCACTGGGGCCTGACTTGGTCAATATTCGCAAAAAAGAAATGGGATTCCCATCCCTTGATTGAAGAAGGAAGGAGGAGTTTTAGGACCCGATTGGGTCGGGGCTGGAATAGCCACCAACCCTTTTGAGCCCGAAGGGTGTAGAAAGATCGAAAAAGGCTGATTCGGGGGTAATACTCAGGCGATAGCAAAGGATGACAAAGGCGCTGATGACGCGATAGGAGTTTGGAACTAATTGAGAGGGGGTCAAGGAATAGTAGTTGAGAAGGTTGACGAAAAAGGGCGGAAAAGGTGGGCGGAGACCTGCCTTTAGGCAAATCTCATAGAGGGCCACCCGACCGGGTCGGGAGGAGATGACCCTATCGTCGGGAGTTGGCAAGAAAAGCTCAACGTCCCGGGGAACCTGATAACGGGCCCGGATTTTTGCCAAATCCAATCGCGTCGTCGTGGAGGCCGTCCCCTCTGGGGACCCCTCCACCGTCGAGGAGGCGCCAGCCTCCGACCGGCGGCCCCTCGATGGGGCTCCACCGGCGGCCCCTCGATGGGGCTCCATCGGCGACCCGTCATCGGGCCAGGGGGACGCGGTCCTCTGAATCAGTGGACCACTCAATCGAAGGGGAAGGAGCGGGAGAGGTACGGTACCTCTCGGAAGAAGGACGATTCTCAGAACCGTCCTCCGAGGTCCTAGAAGGAGAACTCATGAGCAAAGGGACAGAAGTCTAGGATGGGTGAAGAGCTGACCTGGAAGGAAGGAAACCAAACGCAGGCCCGCAGGTTGCAGGGGAGATCGGAGCGTAGGCACAGAGGGAGACGATGACAAGAGAAGCGGTATGGCGTCAATTCAACTCCTCGCTTGGCTTTATCAGGTTTTCAAATCATCCCGCCTCATCTCATCAGCCACATGGCCCCTTGCCATAGGCTGGCTCGCCTCGAGGGACACCCAGCGCGTGGTGCGGCACGCCTCCGGCCAATGGTGGGACCCCGCTGACGTCGCCGTAATAAGAGGTAATGATGATGCGGCTTTTCGCGCAAACTTTGAAGAGCCAGTTCTCCCTCTCGAGGTTGATCGTGGCGGGTACAGTGTACGGAGGGCCACCTTCTTACATTCCCTAGGCGGTCCGCATATAAGATGAGGACGGGGATCAGCCACGTGGAGAACACCCCTTGCGCCTCAACGGTGGGACCCGCTTCGCCCCAGGGGTGATGGGGCATCTGATATGACTGATCCCGCGTCGTCAAGATAAAAGGTAATGATAGCTGATGACCCCGAGACCCCCCACCGGTCTCGGGGTGCACCGGCTCACCCCCGGGACCCCTTCCGGTCTCGGGGTGGGGTCATCATCTCTTGACCCCGAGACCCCCCACCGGTCTCGGGGTGCACCGGCATTCTCTCACCCCCGGGACCCCTTCCGGTCTCGGGGTGGGGCCATCATCTCTTGACCCCGAGACCCCCCACCGGTCTCGGGGTGCACCGGCATTCTCCCCACCCCCGGAACCCCTTCCGGTCTCGGGGTGGGGCCATCATCTCTTGACCCCGAGACCCTCCACCGGTCTCGGGGTGCACCGGCATTCTCCCCACCCCCGGACCCCTTCCGGTCTCGGGGTGGGGCCATCATCTCTTGACCCCGAGACCCCCCACCGGTCTCGGGGTGCACCGGCATTCTCCCCACCCCTGAGACCCCTTCCGGTCTCGGGGTGGGGTCATCATCTCTTGACCCCGAGACTCCCCACCGGTCTCGGGGTGCACCAACATTCTCCCCACCCCCGGGACCCCTTCCGGTCTCGGGGTGGGGTCATCATCTCTTGACCCCGAGACCCCCCACCGGTCTCGGGGTGCACCGGCATTCTCCCCACCCCCGGGACCCCTTCCGGTCTCGGGGTGGGGTCATCATCTCTTGACCCCGAGACCCCCACCGGTCTCGGGGTGCACCGACATTCTTTCCACCCCCAGGACCCCTTCCGGTCTCGGGGTGGGGTCATCATCTCTTGACCCCGAGGCCCCCCACCGGTCTCGGGGTGCACCGGCATTCTCTCCACCCCCGGAACCCCTTCCGATCTCGGGGTGCACCGGCATTCTCCCCACCCCCGGGACCCCTTCCGGTCTCGGGTGGGGTCATCATCTCTTGACCCCGAGACCCCCCACCGGTCTCAGGGTGCACCGGCATTCTCCCCACCCCCGGGACCCCTTCCGGTCTCAGGGTGGGGCCATCATCTCTTGACCCCGAGACCCCCCACCGGTCTCGGGGTGCACCGGCATTCTCCCTACCCCCGGGACCCCTTCCGGTCTCGGGGTGGGGGTCATCAGTGATTGGCATGCAGTTCAATCGTCGAAAGAAATGACAACTCCAGGCCACACGACACACCCACGTGATTCTTCGTACGCCCGTGATTGCACCCCGTTACGGAGAGCCATACTTCATAACGGCGTATGGTGCATTGCATGTCCCTGTGCATGGCCATGCCTCGCTACGGCGTATGATTCGCTACCACTTGTAACTGTGCTCGGTCATATCAGCCGACGGCGCGCACTGAATGCCTTCGCAGCTGTTGGACACGTGTGATATCACGTCGGCAGACGGTACGGGATGTCTCCGGCGCGCACAGCGATGGTACGACGGTGATCTTCCGAAACAGTAAGATAGGATATTCGGACAGGTATAAAAGCACGTGCTCACGCTGTAAGTAGGGATCTGAACTCTGGTTTTCTGAGCTTTCTTCCTCCCAGCAAAACCCTAACCACCTCAGTTCTTTTCCGCTGAGCAGTTCTGTGTCTGATCCCAAGTGACTGACTTAATCGTCGGGGTCCCTACCGGTACCGCTGTCTCCGGGGACTTTTCTTGCAGAGCTCCGAGGAGAAGGACGTCCGTCTTCCCCGACGTTTGAGGAAAGTGACTTGGCGTCATCAGTTATGATTGTATTATTGACGCTAAATCATCATCCTCGAATATTCGATCATCTTCTTCAGCGAGCTCAAAATTTTTCGATGAGCTTCTAGCATTTAGGAGCCTGTAAAAAGTTTTGGGGACCAAAGATTCAATGAAGACCCTCCAACGCTCAAGTCAGTGCTCTGGAACAGCCATGAGCTTAAAAAAGCTCAAAAGAGAGAAGAGAGATAGGCTTAAAGCTCTCTATGAGCAAGAATGAGCGTTTAAGAGTGTAGTGAGTTATCAGTTACCTCGTTGGGGTCCCTCTTACCCATTTTATTGATGCTTGGAGTATGTGAGACTTGGGCGTGATCACTTGTCAGAGCTTTTAAGGTGATGGCAGCAATGGCAGGGCTACCCATTTTATTGATGCTTGGAGTATGTGAGACTTGGGGCATGATCACTTGTCAGAGCATTTAAGGTGATGGCAGCAATGGTAGGGCTTGCATCCTTCTTTGGTATGTTAGGGCTATAGGTTAAGTTTCGTCAGAGTGGGTAGCCATAGCTGGTTGGTGGGTGCTGCTTGATTTGGACGGCTGTTGCAGGCTATTGCAGAGCGTGGCCGACTGTTACAGCGTTTGCCATATGTGTCCCCCACGCCACACTTTCGTTGCCTTATGCGGGCAGTGATGGGCGATAAAGTCAAGCACGTGGGCCCTACAGTGTAGCCGCTGAGGCAGAAGATGAAGCTTGGAGTTGAAGCCAGCTCTGTCCATTATAGAGCATTGATTATAGAGTACGTGCATGGCATTGTTCATGCCCTTGGATGAGGTCTAGAGAAGGCCGTGGGTGAACACTTGCATGGCACTGTTCATGGCCGAGGCAGAGGCTGAGGGAGCCGAGCACTGTTCATGATCGAGGCCGAGGCTGAAGAGGCCGAGCATTGTTCATGGCCGAGGCCGAGGCTGAAAAGGCCGAGCACTATTCATGGCCGAGGGAAAGAGGCTGAGGTCGAGGCTGAAGAGGCCGAGCACTGTTCATGACCGAGGCCGAGGCTGAAGAGGCCGAGCACTGTTCATGGCCGAGACTAAGGCTGAGGGGGCCGAGCACTGTTCATGGCCGAGGCTGAGGCTGAGGGGGCAGAGCACTGTTTATGGCCGAGGGGCTATCTGGCTGAGGCTGAGGGGGTGTCTTTTCGAGGCCGAGGGACTTTTTTACTGAGGTCGAGAGGGTGTCTTTCTGGGGCCGAGGGGCTGTCTGGCTGAGGCTGAGGGAGTATCTTTCCGAGGCCGAGGGAATGTCTGGCTGAGGCCAAAGGGATCTTTCTGGGGCCAACTTAAAAAATGACTGATCCGATCCTGGTAAAATTAACGTTGCCAATGGGGCTTATTGGCCCCATCATGTATGATAAAAATATAATACATTGTTCTATGTATCTCATAAAGGGCTTGAACAGCGAGAACTATTGCACAATATATTAGACGACGAGAAGCTCGGCCTCACATGTTAGCTATGAGAGGAACTGGAGAAATCATTAGATTCAAGAATGAGAATATAATGAAACATCAGCTAATCCGACTGTAGCTTGTTTGGCGTTCTTTTTTAGTAGAAAAACAAAAACATATATTTGGCTGCCTTATTTTTATTTTTATTTTAAATTAAGTATCATATTTGGAAAAAGAAAGAAAGAAATTTTTATTTTTATTTTTTAATAACACCTGAGTCCTAATTAACTTCTTCCACACACATTCTTTTTTGCACAAAAATCCGATATACCATTCCGATAAGATCCGACACCCTGATAAGATCAAGATGAGTACTACTTCTTTTCATGATCCCTTTTACAAAAATTCATGATAAAATATGTAACTATTATTTTGCTCTTTGTTGTTGAAAAAAACTAAAAAATTATCTACAAAACCATTTTTATTATTAAAAAGTTTAAAATAAAAAAATTTTTTTATTTTTTAAAAAAATAATATTAAGTATTTGTTTGGTATTTTTTAAAAAAATATATTTTTAAAAATTTTATAGAGAAAAATAGGTGTTATCATGTTTGATTGATAAAAAATGACATAAAAATGTTGCTTTGAAATGCTAGGTTAAAAGTAATTTTTTAAAAAATATAAATTTGATTATAATACCTTTTAAAATAAATTTTTTTTTTTTTATTAAGAAATTAGAAAGATCAACTAATATTTAGAGACGTGAGAGGGGAATAAGAAAGATGTTAATGGATTTTGATATTTGATGTAAAAATATCATATTTCTTAGGATATTTATTTTTTATATATATATATATATATATTGATTATATATTCCTTTAGCATTGAAAGTGAAAAAAAAAAAAAAAATTTGAGGAGAGGATTTTCTCCCACTTCACACCAAGCACGTTGCTTTCCGCCATCGCAACAGCGTGAGCCCTCCGCCACTAACTTCAAAGTTCAAATATTTACGAAAAACTGTCACTGCGAAGCCAGACCCCTAGATACTGGCTTCCACCTCTCCAATCTCCAGTTCTCCATCGAGCTGCTTCTCGATCCCTGTCTCCTTCCTTTTAGCGTTTAAAACCCCGCACCGTCAAGAGATTCCAGTGGGGGGGGGGGGGGCGGGAACAATCTTTAAACCCTAGAAGTTGAATCTCCGTAGCCTTTCCTCCACCTGGTCTGGAAGTTTTTCTTGTTGGATCTCGATCGATTCCTTCGATGCGGCCTCGGGAAAGCTGGTGGTGGGGTTAATTTTTCCTCCGTCTGGGCCTCGGATTGGATGCGGCTGAGAGAGCGGATCGCCGGGGCGACGATGCTGGAGCTGAGCCGGAGGAGGATCTTGGGCTCTCTATGATCGTGCAGGTGGGCGGAGGGGTCATTGTTCTTGCTCTCGTACTGTACGTGGGGAAGACCGGGGAGTGCATGAGGGTTTTGTTTCGATCTATATGGGCAGTGGCGGATTCGAGGGGGCCGAGACGGGACTGTGGGTTTATGATCCGGAGCAGGGGTAGGTGGGGAAAATGTGGCTGAGTTTGCCGCAGATCTGCTGCGTCTTCTGTTGAATTCTCGTTTCATTTGAGCGAGGCGGGAGAGAGTTGAAATTGGCGAAAGAAGGAGAAAGAAGGATTTCTGGATTGTTTGTTTGGAAATCTGCCGAGAAATGCAGCACGATCAGCGAAAGAAGGTTCATGGTTTCTTGCTTCCATTTTTCTCCCCACAAAAAATTTTAAATGGTTTGAGGGAATGAATTCTTATTTTTGGATAGTCTAGGCATTGTCGATAGGAGAATTGCTATGTTTGAGTTGGCTCGGTGGAATTATGGGGTTTGCTATCTTGTTTGTTTGCTTCTTTGATTCCATTTATGCGATCTTTTCCTCTTGTTGGCCGGTGTTTGAGTTAGTAATTAGGGTCGATTTGCTGCCCTAATTTTACTGTGGCATATATCTGGTGTCGATAGGAATATAAGTCGCGTACCATTTGTTTGGATTACTTTTATTTCTTTATTTTTCCTAATTTTTTCTAATGCAAAAGAATTCTTTTGGAAGGGAAAAAAATCCCATGCTTGTAGGTTATCATGATATATTTCCAATTCTCATTTACTTTTTGTCTGTTTCTGCAAATCATTTGATAATTTAGTAACAAGTATTTGTGAGTGAAATGGTTGTTATATAGAAAGCTCCACTTTCTCTTTATATTGAAATTTTATCTCTGTGAAGCAACTTCTGCTGCTATTTATGCATTAGATTGTGATCAAATATTTATGAGGGTCCGTCATACTGATCATACCAGTAAGATACTTGTCAGTACCAGATTTAGTATGAACTGAACCAGTTTTGAATTAAGTTGAACTAATCTATACCATTTGATATTGGCTTATATTGTAATGATATTATAATTAGAAGTGCGAAAAGGATGGGCATCAGTCTTGATATAATGTACCACACTGTACAAACCTATACTGTATTAAATTGGTAATGTGTCAATATAGATCTCAGTACTGGTTTTGTGTACCTTGATTTTTATTTCTGCTGTCTTGGCTATCTACCTTAGCTGGAGGCATTCGGGATTTTGTGCTGCCATGTATGAATGTACATTGTGTCATGGTAAACCAAAAAAAAGGAAAAGTTCTCCCCCATTAAAAGGTTCCTTGGTTAATAGAATGCAACTTGCTGAAAGTGATTTGATTGTGAATAATTTATGATTCATGTATTTGAAACTGGTTAACTTAGAGAAGGAACCCGTTAACTCAAAGAAACAAACTCGAGATGTTTACTATCATTTTGTGCTGTTCTCTTCTTTAATTGATGATGAAGGATGGTGCTAAGAAAGCCGTTGAAAAATTATAGATCTCTTTTTTTTTTTTTTTTTTTTTCTTTTTTGAGAAAGAAATATGGACAGCAACCCATTGGAACATTTCATTGAGGATAGATCTCCATATATAATATAATCATTATGAACCCGCATGTTAATTGATTTATGTAGCATATGCTTATGTAGTGTTCATGCGTTGCTATAGTTTTACTGTTACATATTTATTTTTACCATTTTTAGCATGTGTTTCTACTTTGCTTATGCATCCTTTCTTATGGATATATCTAGATTATTGCCATTTTTTTAAAAAAAGTGAGAAAGATACACAAATCTGCTGTTGGAGTTTATTCATTTTCCTCAATTTACTTCCTAAAGGTAACTCCTTATAGATCTTGAAATTTGTAACCAAAATAAATTCAGTGTTAACCATGCTAATGGATTGACTGGTCTGCTGTTTGGATTTCTTCTCATTTTCCTCAATTTACTTCCTAAAGGCAACTCCTCACAGATCTTGCAATGCTAAATTTGTAACCAAAATAAATTCAGTGTAACTATACAAATGGGCCGACTGGTCTATGATATTTCTCTTAGGCTTCTGTTTCAACTAGAGGTTTTGATCTTGATTATTGAAGCTTTGTCCACTAGCCAACTGTAATTTCATATATGGTGTCATGTTCAATTTGCAGAATATGTTAGAAATGGACTTCTTTGCAGAGTATGGGAATGTTAATAGCTACATACCTCAGGAGGTCATAGGAAAGGGAAGTTATGGGCTTGTGTGTTCAGCCATTGATACACATACTGGAGGAAAGGTAGCAATAAAGAAGATACATCATATCTTTGAGCACATCTCTGATGCTGCTAGGATTCTTCGTGAGATTAAGCTTCTCAGGCTTCTAAAGCATCCTGACATTGTGGAGATCAAGCACATCATGCTGCCTCCATCAAAAAAAGATTTCAAAGATATTTATGTTGTTTTTGAGCTTATGGAGTCAGATCTTCACCAGGTCATAAAGGCTAATGATAACTTGACAAAGGAACACTATCAACTTTCCTTTATCAGCTGCTCCGTGCCCTAAAATATATTCATGCAGGTATATATGTGCTCTTGATACTTCTAAAGAAATGTAGTGTTGTGGAATAAAGTGAAGTCAAACTAAAATAATTTTTTAAGGAAGTAATCTTTCCACCTTTCAAAATGAGCCATATATATCCATGCTTGTGTAAATATTGTTGTACTACATTTACAAACTGAAGATCTATTTTAGTTTATCTAACTTAGGACTTGAACAAACTATTGGTGCAACATCTATTTCTGTAGATCAGGCTTATCTGTATTACTGGTCTTAGCTGCATTTTAGAAAAGTGAATCTATGATTTACAATAGTAAGATTAATTTGGGATCTTGAATATTCTGTGAAGCACATGTCATATTGTGCATTAGCATGGTTTAGACCATTAACTAAATTTTCCATGCCTCCATCATTTTTATGCATCATATATGTTCTCTTTTGGCTGTTATTTGAGAGCTTCATTTGGACTTTGCAACTTTGCCATGGCTTAGATCCATTAACTAAATTTTCCATGCCTCCATCTTTTTTATGCATCATATATGTTCTCTTTTGGCTGTTATTTTAGAGCTTCATTTGGATTTTGCAACTTTGTCATATCAGCATTTTATACTTCTGTTAGGTACACTATGGCTATATTCGTATCTGCTCCCACATCATTCACTAGCTAAGGGGACTGAAGCATTTGCATAAGTTGTTGCATGACAACTTCGCTGTTGGACCTTTTCCATGCTTTAGAAGATTCTTAATGCAATACTCAAGGCAGATTAATTTTTGTTTGCTATCTATGCCTACAACAATAACAACAACAACAACAACAAAGCTTTAATCCTAAAGTAGCTGCAGTTAGCTATATGAATCCATTTTCTCTATTCTACTTAGTTTAGAGTCATACTTTTTATAAGAGGCAAACATATTAATTTTTTCTTTATTATTTTCTCTCATATAATTTTCAGTCTATTTCTATCTCTTTTTTCTTCTAGATTTTGTTTGCTATCTCTGCCTGCGCAGCCCAATTTTAGAGTGGGTGCAATAGTTTGCAAGTGGTTCTTTCTACTCAAGCGGTTCTATCTACTGGGGAGTTAGCAACTAAGAATCTTGTTTATGAAACAAAAGTTAACATAATCTAGTAATTTAGTGGTTGTGTAATTGTATTAGCAATATTTTTGCTGCCTTGTAGCTCATGAAGTTCTAGACAATGGCTGCCTAATAAACTGCTTATGCTCTCATTTTAATGTTTCATACCATCTTTGAGTCATGATTATGGAGAATGAGATCAGTTTATGAACTAGTACCGAATGTTGTTATAAGTACTTTGCAAATTTCTCCTTATAATTATAAATTTATTGAATTTATTATTTTTCAGCTGCTTTGACCTTTGGGAGTCACCCTAGCCGCCCATCTAGTGCCACCCACCTTGCGCCTTGGTGCTAAGAGGCCTTTGGATTTGCATCTATCACCTATTGTTGTTAATTCATCTATTCATGTGTTCATTTATGTGCTTATGTCGTAAAAGTAGCTTTAAATATTATACTCATTTCTAGCATTATGTACTTTAGTTTTGTGCTAATTCTGCGTATTCACACTAGCTACTCCCCCACGGTATGATTTCATGCTATCATTTATTAGTGCAATACCTAAGCATCTTATGTAATTTTCCCTTGTTTCTTCCTAGTATTACAAGACATGCATTTTTAGTACTATCCTATCTCTACCATTTTTCATCTTATTTTTGTACTCATTATTGCCCAACATTCCTATCATTCTTCGCTCTAGTTTTAGGAGCTTGAACTTGGTTCATACAAGTTCTTGTAGCTGAAATTCTAGCACGAATTAGATGATATTGGCTACTGTCTTCCTATTCTTTCTTATGTGGTGATGTCTTGATTTTGTACTAGAACTAAACTAATTTATCCACCATGCTTTAGTTTGTTTATGGTGTATAGATCTCTCCCCTTTTCTTGATATAATATGTTACAGATAACAAAAATGAACATTGCTAATGGTGACAACTTATTACACTACCATCATTTCCATGGATTTTGACCACTACAAAGGCTTGCCTAATGTGTGAGGTGCAAGGTGCTAAGACTTAGGTACTTCTTATACTCTAAGGGTATAAGAAGTGCCCAAGGCATGAGCCACCAGGTGCTAAGGGATAGATACTTCTTATATCCTATATGAGGCACTTTCATCTAAGCATATATGAGGTGAAAAAAATGCATGCTTTTGATGTGATTTGAAGCACAGGAAAAGCATGTCTTTCTTAATAAGCTAGTAATATTTTTTAAAGTCTATTATATTTATTAGATTGTGATGACTTTATGATGTACCATCGCATACACAATTATTTTCTTTACTTTACAAAACAAACTAAAAATTAGAAAACAAAGAGATGCAACACCAAAATTATGTTATCATGTAAGAAAGACAAGGGAAGACATTGGACTATAGAATTCAATTCAGAAAGATGAGGCTTTTCATTAAGCGAATGGCTAACTATATTATTATTGAATATTTTTTAATATTTTTTCTATTTTATGTTATAAATCTTGCTTATATAAATTGTTCTATCATTTATTTAAAAAATGTGCATCTCACTTCACGCGCATGCTTACACTTTGCACTTTAGCTCTAAGAAGCTTTTGTGTTTAAGTGCACCAAGTGCTTTTGAAAATACTTCACTTGTCTTCTTCCTCTAGGTTTTGTTTATGCTTCTTCTCCATCTTAGCCACATTGCATCTTTTGGTTATTGGGGTAATGTGGTGGTACAGGATTGATATGAACAATGAGTGAGGCCCATCATAATTGGCATCACAGACCTCTTTCCTGCTATCAACATAGATCATTTTTAGAAAATATTCTACCTAATGATACCTTCTTATGTCATTCTACCTCATATTTAAGTCAACAAATGCTCTCCATATAGGATTCTTCTGTCATTTAATTCTCCATAGAAACCAGGATCACATCTGATAAATGACTTAGATGGGGTCATTTGGTGTAAAGTAACACATATATCTGTTGAAGACCTCCTTTGCCTAGTGTCTAAGTCTTCTCTCATCTAATCATGTAATTTGTGTTTTTCCCTCTCAGTGTGCCTCAAAGACTTCCGTAAGCAAGAATCTCCTTCAGCCATCCCAATTTTTTAATTAAATTCTTATCATATAATTTAGTTAATCTAACCAATCTAGTCTTTCCTATAGCAGCATGCCATATGAGCTTTATTGGGGGTATTTGTGTGTGCTTTTAAAATATCTTTCTAGTTTGCATTTCATATTTATCTGTGTTGAGCATGCTTTTTTTCTGAATATTGGTCTTATGTCTTTTTGTGTTTATGAAATCCTTGTACAAATTCCAGAAAGCATCTTTTCAATCTTTTTATCTCATTTTGTTAAGTGGTCTTCATCTTTCCAGATCCACAATATTCATATGGTATAACATGTATTGTGGTTCATCCTTGGTTTTCTGTTTTGAAGTTTTGACATTGTTCTAATATTTGATTTGCTTGGATGCAGCTAATGTTTATCATCGAGATTTAAAACCAAAGAACATACTTGCAAATGCAAATTGCAAACTCAAAATATGTGACTTTGGGCTGGCAAGAGTTGCATTCAATGACACCCCCATGACAACATTTTGGACGGTATGTTAGGAAAATTTGGAAGTTAAACTTTTCTCTGATTCAGTACATGGAATTGTGTTTTCAGTTTATGATATAAATATATTCCAATCATCATTTCTTTCTGCACCATGTGATTTGTGTTTTTATATCTTTATGGTATATTGTGTTATCGAATCCTGTCATAAGCATGGGAGCCTTCTAAAGAACTACGGAATTTTGCAGGATTATGTTGCAACTAGATGGTATAGAGCACCAGAGCTTTGCGGATCATTTTATTCCAAGGTACGGTGTTCTCTGGCCTAGATACTCATTATAAATTTTATCCTAATGTTAGGCTTTCCCATATATGATGCCTATTCCACCAATTTCATGCAACACTTTGCCATGTATCTATAGACTCTTAGAAGTAGAAACACCATCATTTTCTTCAATGAATAAGGCCACACTACAGTCACCAAGCCTGAGCCCATTTGTTTATGCATTCACACATGCATATAGTAGTATTCCAAACAATTTGCCATATCAATCCATACCAATTGTATCATACTGTATTGATAAGGTACCATAATAATATCGAGGTTTGATTTGATATGAACTAAATCGATTTGAATTGGGCAAAACCATCCTGTACTGCTTGGTGTTTACTCGTTCCATCTGATTTTGAGTGGTATTATGGTTGAGGGTGAGAAAAAGTATTAGCATTCTATCTTGATATAGGGAACCATATCTTATAATACCAGTCATATTGTGTCGAATCAGTAATATATTGGTATGATTTTCGGTACTAGTTTTGTAGACCTTATCAGATATTTTGATTTGATGAAATTTAAAGCAAATATCTATTGTTCTATATGCTATATCATGTGCTGGCTGGTTTTTGAAAACATGACAATTTCATGGTTTTCCCCATAGGCTAGCATTTCTAAGTCCAAGTGAAACATGGCTAAGCTGATTCCAAGCGCATTCTCTTGTGCATCGATGGAGTTTGTGCTACCCTTCTTTAATATTTCCTTTTCTTAAAAAAAATTGATGCAACTTGAGAATTAGGTCTACAAAAAAGAGGAAAGTCTCTTTACATGGAACAATAGGATGGCATGTGCCTAGCACATGTAGTATGCAACATGAATATGGAAGAAACATTATTAGAAAGACCGCATAATGTGGATTTTTAGCTGTTTGTGAGCTCCATATAAAACATTAACTATATTACTTTATAGTTACTAAAAATTGTATGAATGCATTTTTGTAATTACAATAGTGCTACATAGTAGAGACTATGCCTATTGTTTGTTCTTCCTTAACAAGGTTCATAAAATATAATATTTTAATATTTGTATCAAGGTTGGATGAACCATGAACTGGTATTGAACCAGCAGCATACTATTGTTTCAAAATGATTCAATATTTTTTGCAAATTTTTAATGCTTTCATTGGTTTTTAATTTTTTTATAATATATATGAGGCTAAGAGTCCTATGAACTCTCATCCTCTCTTCCCTTTTTTTGTTCTGTTTAAAATCCTTTAAGCAAATGTCATCCTCTCTCCTCGCTTTTCTCTTCTTTCCATTTATTTAAGATTTTTTATGGAAATAAATGATACCCCATTTGAATTTAATAAAAATATAAGAAAAATCAAATTCCTTAAGAATGAAAAGTCAACTCTCCCTCTTAAAAACAAATTCGGAGAATTTTAGAAAATCGTGGTTTAGTAAGTATCAAGTTAGGATACTTTTATTTTGGATAAGAATTTCAGAAAATCAATTTTACTTAAAAATGATGAGAAAATAAAATACCAAAAGTAATTATTTTAAAATATTATTTGCAAGGCTTTGATTAACAAACTTACATGGTTTTTAGACTTATATAAGATTACAGTAATAAAAAATGTTGACTTAATTCATGGCTCATTAAAATAATAAAATTAACCTTGTCATAAGATCCTAAGGTTAAAATATATTTTTTAAGATTTAGACTATTATGTATCACTCGATCGCTTTAGCTCAGACATATACATGGAATGATAAATAATAGACATCAAATCAAAGGAGAAAAGAGACATTGAATACATGTTGCAGATTTTTCAACTTTACTTTTGGAGTAAGTATATGAGAACAGGTGAGGATCACTTTCTTGTTGTTTTTATTTCATTTGTCAAAAAGACTCCTAAACAAGGGCTCTCCACTCATTTACTAGTTGGTCTTTCTTTATAGTACTGAACTGATGGGCCAAAACATATCAACTTTCGATCAGTTCGGTTTGGCATAGTACAGAACTGAATTGATTAGTTTGGTACGATACATCTTAACCTGATCTGTATCAATCGAGATAGATAACATACTTACTAACTGAGTTAGATTTAATAATATTGTCTAGGTAGAGAGAGTTATATATTTTTTCACTAAAGTATGTCTACTGATATTGTTTTACTCCCATTAATTATTTTTTTTCTGTTATAATGGCTAAGAACGACCATATGATATGGTTATAAAATAGTGTAAAAAGATAGCTAATTTTTTTTAATTTATTTTAGGCAAACAAAGGCCCATTATATAAAGCCATTCATAATGTGCTCATATGCATGCATGTGACTTAGCATGTGCACTGCATGCATCATGATCCATAGACCTTAGGAACCATCTTAATAAATCTCCATGTAATTACAAGGACATTTAATGATGACAATTTTATTAAAACAACGAAATCAAGTTAACGTGGACCTATAAGATAATGGGATAATAGATAAATAAAAAAATTAATTTTTGATGTCCACTTTACACAAAATCTATACTAAAATCATGAATAGGGTATAAAATGGTTATTGTAACCGGTTATCAAAGACCTTAATAATAGTAGGATAATAACTAAATTATAACTATTGCTTCATTGCCCATTATATATTTTTACAACATGGTTGAGCTAAGATGAAATCTGCAATTATTCTAAGCCATAGTTTAAAATATTATATCATTTACTATCAGCTGAGGACTTGAGGATTTTTAATTAAAAAAATGATCATTGAGTTAGAACCCACTAAATGCCCAAGGAAGATATATTTGCTTGAGAGTGTTTATTCACCAGTTGTGATAACTTCTTATTTGGGTTGTCTTGCATGTATCTAAGGTGCTTTTGGGGGAAATATTGGGCTACATGAGGTCTGTTGCTTTCACAGCAGGCAGATTTCAATTATATTTTGGCGTTTAGGAGGATCTGGACTTACACCATTTTCATGAACATAAGAAAACTACGTCAATTAAAACACGCCAGCCAGGCCCAAAAAGAGGGTTGGATGAGGAATTACGAAGGGAATAATTCTTTCCTGCTCTTAGAATAGGTCATAAATTGTTAGAATTTAAAAAGGATTCCTGGGCTCTGTAGAGGAAGAGGAAAGGAGAAGAGGGCAGTGGGCTGTTGCAGAGGATTATCCCATTTTAAAGTGTAATGAGGGTCTAGAACTCATCACTCCTTTCTTATATTCCAATGTCAAAACATGCATTATGTAGACCCAAGATGCCTCATTATAACCTTAGGGAAACCCAAACTAAGCCTTTTAGATTTTCTAAAATACTCCCATGAGGCATTGGTACCTCTTCACATGACTGCTGTGAGGAAAAGTACCATGAATATCACCACTACGGTACCATGTCTTATTTATGCCCTCAATATGGCTTGAGATCTTTTAATCTCAGCCCACTTTTGGAAGAACCCCTTTATGACATCACTTAACTTGTGAGGAAAGTACCATGAATGATACTAGTACAGTATCATGTCTTATGAAGCCCCTAAATATCACTTGAGCTCTTTTAATTTCGGCCCACTGTTTGGTAGAACTATTCCATGACTCCAAACACCCTGAAATCACAAAGAAAGAAAAAAAAAAAACATGATAAAAAGACTAAAACTAAATATATTAGCTCTTCTGATGGTACACAGTCCTTCAGTACATCAATTTAAGTATCTGAGACTTTTGTTTGTTTGGAACAGTGATTGTAAAGCTGGTTTTGTTCTTTTGAAAGCCTTAGCAAATTTTATGTTAGTTTCTTGATATCAAGAATTGTATGACATGCTGTAACTGAACATGGAAATAAAAATGTCGTAGTAACATGTTGATGTGAATATGGAAACGCAACTGCCAGAATACTTAAAGATATCTTTTTAAGCCAAAAGAATCAGTATGAATTGTGTGATTGATGTTTGATGATGATTTGTCAGTAGATCTTACAGTTGGAATGTATGCAGGAAATAACTCTTATGTTTTGGAAACTAGTTTCCATAGCAATGGCAATGCTCTGTTT